>JASTWK010001068.1:0-53029 GCA_030770225.1 Temnothorax unifasciatus
ATTAAATTAAAATAAATATAAGGTAAACAATTCTTGATATATATATTTAAATGAAGAAATTATTTACGCGAGCAGATGAAAAATTGCAGATCTGGATGATTACGAATTTACTGTGGAAAGTCGGTTCGCGTTAGCGTGAAAAGACGTTATCTAATAACGCGAGCTAATTGCGCGTGGTTATCTTCCGCCAAACGTAAACGGTGATTTGACGATGCGTAAGCTTTCCGTTAAGTCGCGGCATTGTGTCAAATACCACGTAATGTAGCGTAAGAACTTTCTCACGTGCATTTCCACGTCGCGACACTAACAAAAAGCGACAGATCTTCTTTCGGCGGCAAACGCGCCGCGCGGAATTCCAACCGTCATCGTGGGAAACGATTTTCTTTTTCCCAACGCAACCTAATGTGCGGCTTCTGCGATAATAAAGTTTTCTTTAAATAAATCAATCAGTAGCCGACGTTGCTTACCAGACTATAATTATAGTATTTGTTATTTGTGCTGTAATTTTGCCTTGACATGCTATGCAATTTTTCGTAAATTATAGTACGTGCGAAACCTGAATTATAGTTCCCCAAATCGCCATTTCTCTATGTCAAAAGATCAACTTAGAAGTTCTACAACTAGATTTTCGACCGATTTTCAACTACAGATAAATATCGGCTTCTCTTTATTTTTTTAATTGTTTCCGCCGTGTAGTGTTTAATTGCACCTGTATGTTCATATACCTGTATATTATGAGAACTTTCCTTCAGTAGTGTTTACTCAATATTTTTGTCTTGCTCTTCGGCGGACAATAACGCTCTATGAGATGTTACTGTTCGTCGCGGTTGTATAAGAATGCCTTTTCGAAAAATGGACATTGCACCATGGAAAAATCTCAGAAGGCTTTCTCAAAAGGTGCTAAATACGATATGATTATCGCAGAACTAATAGCGTGACTTATGTAACAGTATTCACGCGTAAACGCTCGTGGTAAGATCTCGCGCGATCTCGATTATCCGTTGATCTCTTCAAGTTTTCTCCGTGCGAAAGTTTAGAATCATGCAATCTGCACGCCTGGCATCGTGTAATTATCGAGAAATATCTTCTTTTTTAAAATTCTCTGCAAACTTTTGACTTACTTTTAGTAGATAACAAGATACCTAAATAAAATAACTCATACATGAAATATTCACGAATTGGAGTGTTTAGAGAAACAGATAAATTTTTTCCGTACAACATAAAATAGAAAATACGTAATAAAAATATAATAACGTCTCATCTTTTTCATTAAAAATAACTTAATTAAATCATAACTCAGTTTTTTAGTTTTTACAACGAGTTAATAGACTGTAATGTTGCTGCGACGCGACAATAAATAAAGACTTTCGTTGATTTATTTTATCAACGCGAAACACTTGACGTCCGAGAAACCGCTGGTACCACTTTAGTAATTCACCTCTTACACTCGAACCATACATCTTCTCGCCTCTCAGGCGGAAGTTATAATTTTCTAAGACACCTACAGAAAGAGAGAACTCAAGTTTAAACGGGTCCGCTCACACGATCGAGTATTCCCGCGTTGGAATTTCCTCGCTCCACGATCGGGCCCTTCAAACGTAAATTGCGTCGGACGAACTAACCACGTTGCCCGGTTACGGTAGAGCTTACGTAAGAACTCGTGGTAACCATAGAGAGCCCGAAAGAAATGTTACAGGGAAGCAAAGAGAAACAAAGGAGATAGAATGAGGAAAGAGAGTGAAAGAGATAAGAGACAAAGAGGAGAAAAATAAAGAAAAGTCGAGGAGCAACCCGATGCTCGACGAGAATTACACAAAGTTCTCGCGAAACAATGGCGATCCAGGAGATCTACGGCGATCGTGGTCAACGCGGCCTGAATTATCGACGTGTTTGGACTCTCTCGTGCACTCGAGCTCTCGTGGATAACTCCTCGCAACATACGGCACCTGCGAGAACGCAACCGCGCACGCAAACACCCGAGGCGAAAAACAAGCGGCCCGATCACCTCACCGTAGGAATTCCTATCATAATAACGATCGGTTGTAAACCGGCGCATCCACATCTGATGATTCGAATCCCCGTTTCGCGGCTCGGATAATCATCTACAGCGCACGGGCCGACATATGCGTGGACGCGCGCGAGTCCGAACGTTCGTGCGAAATCGCGCCGAGATGTAATAGCCCGAGGACTAGCGAGGATTAGTTTTGACATAGAGAATACTTAATACGTCGACCATTGCGACGATAGATGTCATCGTGAGGTCATCACCTATGGCACTACACGGTGATGAAAATCTCGAAGAAAAGCCTCATTATTATAGCTAATTCTTCGATTCGAGAGAGATACGCGGTTTATGAATAGATCATTTATTATCGCTTATCATTTAAACGGCATTTTTTCCACGCAAAATTATGTGACATTTCAGAGAAAGCAAGCCGTACATCATCGATTGCGGCAACGAGCCGCGACGCGATTCGTACTTATCGCGAATGATTGAAAACTGCGACGACTTAGGCGAATGACGATGATTTGACCTATCGATCGATATATCCGCGCGGACTTGTCCGTTATTCTCACGATCGGGAAAGGCGGAAGCATCACGGAACATCTCCACGATGGTCGCCGCGATAATTTTGAAACATACTGTCCGATCCGTCAGAATTAATGATATCTGGAGCTTATTTGTACGATCCATCGGTATTACGGAATGCATTATACCGGGGTTGTCGAACCCGAGAGTCGTAAAAGCTTTGATGGTCGTCACGGGAAGAACTATTTCTATAAACGAGCTAAGCTGCTTTATATTATTCTCCGAAATCGGCTAAGAACAGCTGTCCCAATGGATGACATGTTATGTGATCGGAAGAAATCAAGAAATTAATTATCAATAAAAGTTGCATGCAAATCTAGATTGTGTAAATATTAATACATGAATAATATGAAAGTTAAGTAAAAATTAAGACAAAGTGAGAAACAGCGAAACAATTCAAATCCTCAATGTTTCTTAATCGAGTTAATTTATTCGAATAATCGATTGTAGATAACGAGATTTATCGTAAATTCTCAATCTAACAACAATGAATGAATTCTCTATCAAAAACATAACGTCCATTGTCTTCGATCTCGAATCGAACATCGAGCATCGATTACAGAAATCCGATCAAACGGGCGTAGTTCTTCGCGCAGGAATCCTTTCCTTGTTGGCTTCCTGGTTGGGAACGAAATACCAGATTTCAATACGAATGCACACGTGCTCGCGATCGCAGTCGATGGGATCCGTACCGGTGAAATCGAGATAGCCGAAGCGGTCTAATCTCGGCGCATCTATCAGCCACCTTTCGACCCCGGCGATTCATCTGTGCCGTGTCGAACGTGCCTGCACCTCTAATACGCCTCAGCCCAAGTGACTCTCTCGACTTTGTATCTTCTATACCATTCTCTTCTTACCGGCCATCGTTTACGTCGCCGTTCCCGCCTCTGTCTCTCTTTCTCTCTCTCTCTCTCTCTCTCTCTCTCTCTCTCTTTTACGCCAAGCTTTCATTATTTCATGATACCTTCGAGGACGAAACGAAAGGTGTAGGTGGGCGGCGAGGGAAATCGGCGTCGGTAAATCGGCGATCAAGCCACCGTGAGAAGACGCTCGCGGGACTTTCGACGCATCCCGACTACTACGATCTACCTCATTCGAATCCTCGGAACCTTCACTCGACGAACGCAACTACGATGGACGGGCGAATACGCGAAAGTCATGGGATATCCTCTATTGACGGAGAACGCCCCGGGCGCGGGATACTAATGACCCGGAATGCGCGCGATTGGTGCCCGATAGAGAAGAGGGAAATCATCACGGATCGCTGTGAAGAATTGGTACCTAAAATTTGCACGTTTCTTCCGTATAAATATCGCAGCAACTGACGAAATTAAGAAAATATGGCAACTCTTCGACGCTTCTCTCTCTGTTTGAACTTTGTACATTGTCTGAATTTGCCCATTCGTAAAAAAAAAACATAAATAAACTATATAAAAAATTATGCTGCGAAGCTATTTCGAGTAAATCTTACAAAAGTCCTGTAGTGTTTTATATGTATTCTTTTGTTGCGAAGAAAAATATGTTCTCAATATTGTTCTTACACTAATTGTATAAGAATTTCCCATGAGGCATAAAAAGAATTAGCAAAGTGTTTTAGAAAAACATCTTATGTCATATATGATTGTTAATTAAAAAAAAAGAGATATTTAATAATCTATAGTTTCTATCAAAAATTAAAAGAGAAGCTGCGATATAAAGCCATGTGTTCCATAAATCCGAAGTAGGAAACGATAAATCTCATCCGAAACGATATGAAGCAAGAATATTTTATTCCACCTCGGTTACATCTCGCATACGCATTATCTCGCATTCCGTTATCCTTTTACGAACGTAACGCGATGCAGCGGAAGGCATGAATCTTTATGGCACGCAGCTGCATGCGTAACGCGCGCGTTGCACTTTTCCGCGCATGGACGAGCGCGAGAGCACTTTCGCAGCGCATTTAAAGGCGCATATACTCGGTGCGTCCTCGTGGACAGGAACCGAGAAAGCCGGAGGGTGGAAGGATTGACCGACGCAGTAATTCACGTGGCGGATGCATCCGCCATCACCAGCGTCGTCGCTCGACGACGATTTCATGGCGATTCGTAACGATGCCCATAAAGGTTGACACGCTGGGAGGAAACCCTCCTCTCGCTCGCGGGGAACGATTGCCAAAAATGGGATCCGACACAAGCGAGAGATATCTCGCGATTTATGATATCGACAATCGCGAAGCACCAAGAGATCGGGATAACGCGTTCACCATATCAATGGATGACCGACCGACTAAATTTACACCGCCGGAATTATTATCCTGATATATCGAGCGAAACCAATTCAATCCGCATCCGGCGTTCAAAATATACTAATTCTTCGAAAGTACAAAAGTTCCGATAATTTTTCACGATCTTCGGACCGCGCGTTTGTCCGATTATTTATTCGAAAACTGGTTACCGCCGAGTATTACAACAACCTCTCGTGTCCCTAAATAATTAAGTCTAAAATACTCAACTGGTGCGCATTTTTTATATCAACGACTACTCAAAATATAACAAGCTATTATAACGCGAATCGTATAATCTTTTGGCTTGCGGGCTATAAATAATTAGAAAGTCCGGTGATAATAGAGAGATTATTGCGAGTGAAAAAACAAGCGTAAGATCAGTAACTTGCAATGTGCACTATCTACCATGACTAATTCAAAATGGACTGTGTCAAATGTTTTAGAATTATCCTATCTGCAGTTATTATGTTGAAAGCACGCGGAAACCGCATCAAACCTTCGCGGTGGATAATCATAACTTTTGCTAATTATATAGAAAAAAATATTACCTACACCTTTTTTAACTCCTACAAAATACTAGAAACAACGAAAATTACATCATTATAAGCAACATTGACAACACTGCGAGAAAAACGGATAACTTTTAGACAGAAACTTCATGTTTCATAAATTGTAATAATCATCTTTAAATTTAATAAAACAAATATTTTGTACATAGTTTGTCTTCAGATATAAATTTATCTATCATCAGAAGTAAAAAAAAAATAAAAATAAGTTTTTATCAATAGTTGCACAATATTAATTAATTGCAAGAGTAGAATTTCTTATAAAAAATCACTTCAAAAAGATGTAATTCAAGAATTTATATACACTCATTTCATGCACGTAAAAATTGAGAATATAAAGTGCTGTGGCAAATAAAAGCGATCAAGAGACACGGTAGTGTCTCGCGCCAAGTACACGCGGAGCGAGACCAACCGTGACTCTTTTACGCGACGCGACGATTTGCAAGTACTCGAGATGTTGAGATCTCGATAACGAGTGAACGGATCAAGTTCTAAATAGGCTTGATCGATAGCTTGGGGTCGATTTGGGGGGGGTCCGTTCTTTTCATTTTTCCGCTACGTGCCCTACGAGCGGAGATATTGCGAGCAAAAGTCGAAATGTGAAAATTTTATATTAAGATACTCCTCCTAACGCCGATTGTAACATTTTAATAACATACGTATAACAGAGAAATGTCACTTTCACTTTTTCGACACTGGCGGCTAACGGCGTTAGTATCGCAGTGCAGTGCAGTGCAGACAGTGCGTTTAGCGCGCTGTCAGTCAGTTCATTCAAAAGTCAAGTTAACCTATCTCGAGAGACACGGTGGTACGCGCGGAGCGAGATCGACCGTGACTCTTTATTACGCGACGCGACGATTAATTCAAGGTAATTGTTTTATCTCCTATAATTATCTTATTATTCTATATATTACTGTTACTTATTTATATTTATATATACTACGTTTACGTGAATGTTTACATACAGGTTAACCTATATCAGGGAAGAAATATACGCGATAGAAGCACCCAAATTATTAACAGAGAGAACTGCAGAAGACGAACGGTTCATGATAAGTAACGGCAAATGCAGACCTGGTCCCGCTAATTGTGAGAAGTGCAGGGACAAGCCTGACAGGGGATGTCGATCGTGCGGCTGTAATATTTGTGCGGGCAAAGAAAATGAGGAGTCGCTTCTAATTTGCGATGAATGCGAAAATATGTTCCATCTACAATGTCTGACTCCACCGCTCCTGCAAGTGCCGCAGGAAACTTATTGGTATTGTCCTGATTGCAAAATCGACGAAAATGAAATTGTCAAGGTACGTGTATCTTTATTAATATTTTGCCGCAATCTTTATTATCATTGTCATCACCATTCTATTGACTATAGGTAGGAGACAAATTGAAAGGAAGGAAAAAGAAATTCGTCCATAACGAGATGGCTAATGTTCGGAGACAAGAAATTTGCTACATGGTATCCCAAAATCATTCCGAACCAATTCCGGGTGTGGACGTTGGTACGACTTGGAAGTTTAGAATTCAGGTAAAAGACAAATTCTAAATCCTACATATTCTCTCGATAATCTACCAAATAGATATGAAAAAAGAGATGGGTTTGCATAGGTTTCGGAAGCAGGAGTGCACAGACCGCCCGTAGCCGGCATTCATGGACGAGAGGACGACTGTGCGTATTCTATCGTTTTTTCGGGCGGATATAAGGATGATTACGACATTGGTGATGAGTTTATATACAGCGGTTCGGGTGGTAGAGATTTGTCAGGTATATCAAATTAAAAAGTTACCAATTAATTATTTACCATAATTTAATCACAAAATTATTCTATATCTGCTCAATGCACGTGGATGTGTGTGCGTATATCCGTTTGTGTTTTTTATGGATACACAGGTAACAAAAGAACCAGCAAGGAGCAAAGCAAGAACCAGGAGCTAACCAGGATGAATTTAGCATTGGCTAAGAGTTGTGACGCTCCTGTAAATGACGAGGAGGGTGCGACAGCCTCTGACTGGAAAAAAGGGAAAGAAATTCGAGTCGTACGCAATTATAAGTTAAAGAGTAAATATGCACCGAAGGAAGGTAACAGGTACATTGACTTGCATTGTTCTTACTTTCATAAATAACAAATAAAATCTAACAATTCTCCTTCTTTAACAATTCTTGGTCTTGTCACAGATATGATGGTATATATAAAGTGCTACGATACTAACCAGTCCAAGAATCTGGCTTCCGCGTATGGAAATACGTACTAAGGAGAGATGATCCTATTCCTGCGCCGTGGACTGAAGAAGGAAAAAAGAGAATCGCTAGTCTTAATTTGAAGATGCTGTATCCTAAGGGATATGTTGAAGACGAGAAGACAATAAAGACATTCGATAAAACCGGAGCTAAGACTAAGAAACGACTCGCTAACAGGGATGAAGAAGATGACGTGGACATTAAGAAGTATAAGAAGATTAAACATGGCTATGATTTGGATAATGAACTGAAAATTTTAATTAAAAAAGATAAAATAAATACTGAATTGTGGAAGGAATGTTTGACGACTTTGAGTGGTGGAAAACCCGCCTTCTTGAATAGCGTTTCAGCGAGGTAATGTTCTTTATAGAAAATATTAGGTCCTTTTTAAATGACTTAAAGTAATCAACCTGACACTTGACACAAATACAATTTTATATTTTGCAGATTCAACTGCGCTTGCTGTCAAGGAATCCTGTATAAGCCTGTAACGACTCCTTGTGGCCATAACTTCTGCCTAAAATGCCTGGAACGGGCCTTTAAGTCTAATATACATTTCTGCCCTTTGTGCAAACATAACTTAAGTGAGATTGACTTTAAGATCAATAATTATCTGTCATCTGCGTTACTACTAATTTATCCTGGCTACAAGGGCGAACAATAATGTCACTTTCGCAGTAACTTACGAGTCGTTGATTTTCTATGCTCGATAACACTGAATGAAAGTCTTAGTCATTTCTAGGAATTAATTGCCACAAATGTTGTTTTATAATTAGGGTTTGACAGATACGTGAGATATACAAAAATAATTTCGTGATAATAAAATATTACAGAGCTGTGCATAAAAATATAAGTATTAAAGATGGTTATGGTAGAAACTTTACAGCAACCTAGATAATAATGTTTGTATTCGATAAGACCGGAGCTAAGACTAAGAAACGACTCGCTAACAGGGATGAAGAAGATGACGTGGACATTAAGAAGTATAAGAAGATTAAACATGGCTATGATTTGGATAATGAACTGAAAATTTTAATTAAAAAAGATAAAATAAATACTGAATTGTGGAAGGAATGTTTGATGACTTTGAGTGGTGGAAAACCCGCCTTCTTGAATAGCGTTTCAGCGAGGTAATGTTCTTTATAGAAAATATTAGGTCCTTTTTAAATGACTTAAAGTAATCAACCTGACACTTGACACAAATACAATTTTATATTTTGCAGATTCAACTGCGCTTGCTGTCAAGGAATCCTGTATAAGCCTGTAACGACTCCTTGTGGCCATAACTTCTGCCTAAAATGCCTGGAACGGGCCTTTAAGTCTAATATACATTTCTGCCCTTTGTGCAAACATAACTTAAGTGAGATTGACTTTAAGATCAATAATCATCTGTCATCTGCGTTACTACTAATTTATCCTGGCTACAAGGGCGAACAATAATGTCACTTTCGCAGTAACTTACGAGTCGTTGATTTTCTATGCTCGATAACACTGAATGAAAGTCTTAGTCATTTCTAGGAATTAATTGCCACAAATGTTGTTTTATAATTAGGGTTTGACAGATACGTGAGATATACAAAAATAATTTCGTGATAATAAAATATTACAGAGCTGTGCATAAAAATATAATTAAAGATAGACAACAATATTTGTTACAAAGTCAGTTTAATATTACATTAGTAATAAACAAATGTTGCGCTTGTAATCAACTTATTCTACTTATACTAGCCTTATAATAGCCTTCTTCGTTGTGTACATATATTCTCATGAGTATTTCAGCCAATTGACAACATAACAATACAGATTATTTTATGATAATGTGTATGTACATACTTAGGTCAACCAGATGTTGCTAAATGTTTTCACTTGTAACATGTTTTAAAACTGATGAAAAATATGTAATTTATTGTTCGAAATATAATTTAACTGTAAATAAAATATGAGTGGTTCTCTTTCTGTACCAATTAACGTTATCGTAAAAAAAAAGTAGTAGCGCAATGCGACTTAATAATTAATCTTATTTGATAAGATCCGCGCGAGCATTCGGGAAGCGAGTAGCGCTAAATATTCAATATATTATCAAGACTGACAAGTCCGAGAAAAATATATGAATTGTTCGAAATATAATTTAACTGTAAATAAAATCTGTACAAAATTACCTTTTTAAAAAAAAAGGTAAAAAAAGGCGCCAAGTACACGCATAGTAGTGTATATGTATTATGTTGTTACCTCGAAAAAAACAAAGTGGTAGTATTATACCTCCAAATAGCTTTACCCTGTACATACTGTTTATAAAATGCGTAATACTACAAAAAGGCGTGATATCCGTACAAAATTACCTTTCTTAAAAAAAAGGTAAAAAAAGGCGCCAAGTACACGCATAGTAGTGTATATGTTGTTACCTAAAAAAAAAAGAAAGTGGTAGTATTATACCTCGAAAAAACCTAAGTAACAAGTGGTAGACGTAATCTTTGTATCTCGAAAAATCTCGAAAAAATCTAAGCACTAGTATTTTTATTTCCAAAAAATTATAACCGAAGTGATACACATCACAAAATTATGTTACCTTATCAAAAAAGAGTCGCGCTTTAAGTGATCTATTACAATTACAAAAAAGAAATGATATCTCTGTAAATTACAGCGCCAATTACAGAGAGAACATATATATTGCCTCAAAAAATAATTGTTGCACTACTTGGAAAAATCTTTACATTGTGTTAATTAGAAAAAGAATGTATGATAACAATTTTATAAGATTAAAAAATTTTATTTAAATTTAACAAGGGAATACAAGATATTTAAATACAAAGTTTACATGTGTATTTTTTAGTGGTCACAAAGAATTACAGAGGTAACAGTACAAAATAAAAATATTTTATTAAAATATTTAATCCAACGAGAGAATACAAGGTATTTAAATACAAAGTTTATATATGTTTTTTTCAATAGAATAAAAGATTTAATCACAAAGAATTACAGAGGTAACAGTACAAAATAAAAATATTTATTAAAATACATAAATTTTTCTTGTAAAAAAACTTGGCGCTGCTAGACCTCGAAATTGTAAATAAATAAGGACAATAAATAAAAATAATTCAGAGAAGAATGCGACAGAAGTAAAGTAAATGATTATCAGCGTGGTGTGTATGTGCGAGCGAGTGATATGGGTGTGTGTGACGACGGCGAATAATGCGGCTTGTAATTAAGTACGGGATAAGTTTATTTATTTATTTACAATTTCGAGGTCTAGCAGCGCCAAGTTTTTTACAAGAAAAATTTATGTATTTTAATAAAATATTTTTATTTTGTACTGTTACCTCTGTAATTCTTTGTGATTAAATCTTTTATTCTATTGAAAAAAACATATATAAACTTTGTATTTAAATACCTTGTATTCTCTCGTTGGATTAAATATTTTAATAAAATATTTTTATTTTGTACTGTTACCTCTGTAATTCTTTGTGACCACTAAAAAATACACATGTAAACTTTGTATTTAAATATCTTGTATTCCCTTGTTAAATTTAAATAAAATTTTTTAATCTTATAAAATTGTTATCATACATTCTTTTTCTAATTAACACAATGTAAAGATTTTTCAAAGTAGTGCAACAATTATTTTTTGAGGCAATATATATGTTCTCTCTGTAATTGGCGCTGTAATTTACAGAGATATCATTTCTTTTTTGTAATTGTAATAGATCACTTAAAGCGCGACTCTTTTTTGATAAGGTAACATAATTTTGTGATGTGTATCACTTCGGTTATAATTTTTTGGAAATAAAAATACTAGTGCTTAGATTTTTTCGAGATTTTTCGAGATACAAAGATTACGTCTACCACTTGTTACTTAGGTTTTTTCGAGGTATAATACTACCACTTTCTTTTTTTTTTAGGTAACAACATATACACTACTATGCGTGTACTTGGCGCCTTTTTTTACCTTTTTTTTAAGAAAGGTAATTTTGTACGGATTTTAAGATACACAATCAACCCCCTGAAGTTAGTCACGTTCAAGTCAAATAATAACTAAAGTAACTGAACACGTTGCATCTATAGCTATTTGTGCACCATGACTGTTGGATCAACCAATAGATTTACTACATTTTTGGTTGAACCAACAGTCATGATGCACAAATAGCTAGACACGATGTTCAATTATTATTTGACTCGAACGCGACTAACTTCAGGGGGTCGATTGTGTATCTTAAAATGAGGTGAAAATTTCAAAAGTGATGAAATTTATTAGCGTATCTACAATTTTATTTGTCGAAATCTAGTAAAATCTGTTAACTTTTGTATTTTTTTTTTGTATTTTTCACCTCGTTTCAAGATACATAATTGATCCCCAGGTGGAAGGTATTAATGACGCGGAGTATAACATATTCTACGATTATATTTCATTAGCTAGAGTACCTATAATAAGAGTATGGACACATTTGCCATTAATAGGGAACTATAGTATAGCGAACAATCGAGAGAGATAGCCTTCCCACTTTCGTACTTTTCACTTGGATGTTATAGCTTTGTCTCACTCCCACTAACGTCTTCTTTATAAATGTCGGACCAATCAAAAATCGACCAACTTGTCTATACTCTTATTATAGAGTCTCTACCGTTGACAATATTGTAACGCCATCTGTTTATCATGACAAGAATGACAAAAATCCTAAGAAAACGATGAGAGATGGCGCACATTAAGCTTATAGTTACAATCACTGAAATATATACAAACTGGACCGAGCGCTGCTATAGAAATCCGATAGGCGAGCGATATGAGAGAGATGTCCCAAGTTCCTCTCTTCTCCTTGTCTAGCCCACAGCGTAGTCAAGAATGGGCAGAATGGAGTAGGGATGAAGTACAAGCCGATCAAGAAGACCAGACAAGGACAGAGCACTGCTCGAGACACCTTGATATGCTCTGTCTCATATCGCACAGACAGCACTCGTTCCAGTTAGTATATATTTCGATGGTTACAATTGAAGTTACATATAGGAAAGTAAATATCAATTTCTAACAGCAGATTAACTTCAATTTCTGTTTAACTTACTTTTTATCTTTTTCTAGTTCTAAGAATTAAAAAAAATTGCATTGATAGAAATGGACATAAGACATACTTTCATCGTCATCTGTAATGTAATATGCGACTCAATTGTGCGCAGTCGAACCGAAGGATTAAAAAATGCTATGCTTTCCCAACCTAATTTTTATAAAATATAAAATAAAATTATAAATTATCTTTTCTCAAGTCAAAAAAGTTATTTTTAATTAAAAAATGTTTTTTTCTTCTCCCCAAAAAATTTCAAAGTTTTTTACTTTAATCTAATACTTGATTTTTACCGTTATTATTCATTTTTGTTCCTAATAAATATTGTTTGTAAAAAATATGGCGTTAAATTTTATTTAAAATAGCTTTTTTGACAAAATTCATTTTTTTTATTATTTCTTATAAAAAATCGTTTATGATATTTAGAGATAAATATTTTGAGATTGAAAGACTGATGACATTATTATAACTATAAAAGTATTTTTTTTTTCAACAAATATTTTTGATTAAAGGAAGGTGATAAGTTGTCTACTTATGTTATTAAAGTTGTTTTGTCACTAAAAAAAAAAAATAACGAAGATATTTTTCTAAGTTTTTTATTTCATATCCTTTTTAGAAAAAGATAAAAAATAAAAAAGTTTTTTAATCAAGTTTGTAAAATAGGGTAAAGTGCAGCTAAAATTATCTCTACAAAGAAAAAATCTTATTAGTTAGTAAATTTAATCTAATACTTGATTTTTACCGTTATTATTCATTTTTGTTCCTATAATAAATATTGTTTGTAAAATGTTGTTAATATTTACATTACAATTTTTAAATTGGAAGATCGGATTATTTCCTCAATTTTGTATTGCCCGTTACTTTACTTTCTGCCCGCTATACGGGGTACCAATTTTCCTCCCTAGGGAGGAAAGTAAGCCCTGGCGTGAAATTTGCCACTTTCTCTACAGGCATGGAAAATTGGACTTTCCGTGGAGGTGTTGTGAAAAATAATTTATTATATTGTATCTATCGCTTTAACAACGACGCTCTTATCGGCTTTAGAGTAAAGTGCATATTTCAGATCAGATCCTAATTCGGATCAACAAATTTGAAATGCTTCTCTAGCTGACTGTATTTATCATATGTAAATTTTTTTCACTAATTGTCTATAGCTATAAGGGATAGCTATAGACAATAGCAAAAAAAATCAATTATATTATGTTTTAAAAACATAAATGGTGTGTTAAACTTTCTGTGATTTTTCAAGAAATATCAAAGCAAGGTAAAAGAAATAATCATTACTTTAATTTCGAAGTAAATGTTTGAGGAAAGATAAGATTGGATTGGAAGGAAAAAAGATGAGAACAGGTTGGAATATTTAGAATTTACTAGATACACATATCTTTTGTCATGTAAAGTCAAGTTCAACACACCATTTATGTTTTTAAACCATAATATAATTGATTATAAAATGCCAAAATATTCAAAAATTTTCGCACTGTGACTCCCGGCACGCACCGCGAAATATTCCGCGAATGTCACTGCTTGTGAATATATTCATATTCATGTTAGTTGCGTAAATAATATAATAGTCGTATAAAACGGTCTAAGAATCCTTTGCTCGAGCAACGATATGACACGATACGACACGTCCGCGTCGATACCGCATAACGTAGGTACTTCCTAATTTCGAGGTACCATCTTCCCTTCTATTTTTGAGGGTACTTATGTCCCTCGTAATTACGTAGGGACTTTTTTTCAACATGTACCTCCAATTTTTGGCGACACATACTTAAAAGTGTATACTGGCAATGATTATAATCGTAGCAACGATTATAATCGTCGTGACAAATCATCACCGCGTTTCGACCAAGAATTCCTGGTCATTTTTAAATTGATGTAATTTTCGATGCTTACAATATAAGCGTCTTAATTAAATAATAAAATTCATTGCGAAAAATATTACCTTAGCCAGGGTTCGAACCTGGAACCTCCCTCATTCCGTGCGGGCGTCGTACCAATTCGACCACCGAGGCATGTGGTAATATTCATCACAATAACAATGTATTAAGATGACAAACAATATAAGATGGAACACCGCTTTTCAGTCAAGGTGTATATTTAAACCAAATAAGTAACATTTGCTTCGCCAGAGAATAATTAACACAATTAAGAATTTTTAATTGACTATATACTGGCAATGATTATAATCGTGGCAACCACACGCACTCGGTCGAGCGGCCGGTGGTGCGAAGCTACCATCCGTGGGATTATGCCTGAACGCCTCTAAGGCCGTATTCTCTCTAATCAAAAGTGGCAATGATATCTCTAGGAGTCTCGTGAGTCGAAAGGCTCAAAACAATGTGACACACTACTACTAGGCGGCCGGTCCTCGCGGTCGTCGCACGAGCCCGGTTTGCCGTACGGCGCTTAACCGTCGAACATGAGTTTCGCGAGTTCGATGTCGAGACTCGGAATCGTCGGTAGGGACGACTTAGGGACGAAACGCGGTGACGATTCGTCACGACGATTATAATCGTTGCCACGATTATAATCATTGCCATCAGTATATAGTCAATTAAAAATTCTTAATTGTGTTAATTATTCTCTGGTGAAGCAAATGTTACTTATTTGGTTTAAATATATGAGTTTGTACGTCTTAAATTATTGAGTATTTTCTATTTCAAACGCTGCCGAGGATAAAGTAAAGGTTCCAAATAAAATTAAAAAATTGAGAGGACAAAAGAAACTCATCACATTGATTTTGCAACAGACTCCAAATCAGTTTGATGCCACCGTATATAAAGAAAAGTCAGCTCTACGCGGGAAACTTGTCAAAAAATCTACACAAAGTACCTACTACTTCTCTGGCTCTAGTTAACGATTAGGCAGTTTTTTCAACATTATATATTAATAATAAATAATATTATAAATAAGTATAAAAATTAATATAAATAATGTGTTTTTTATTATGTAGACAGATAGCCCCTCGAATGTGGACAGACAGCCCCGCATATGGGGCTATCTGTCTACGCTTGACTTGTCCACTTAAAAAATTCGCCTCTATTAAATTTTAAAAGATCAACCATTTTAATTGTTTTTTTATAGCAAGGTTGAAAGGTTATACCATTAAAATTTTAGCCAAATATCTTTATTAGTTTTTTAGTAAACTTAAAAAAAGCGTAAGGTGTGGACACATAGCCCCGGTCTCTCCTATATAACAAATGTGTTTTTATTATATATAGCTTAATTTACATATTGATTTTATTTATATTGATTCTACTTTTTAACTCTGTAAGCAAAAACATTACAATGCATTTAAAACTGAATTTGAATTAAGCTATAATGAGGAGTAAGACCAATGTACGAGCATTAATAGAGATGTTACGGTAAATTTATATTATAAATAATTTTATATGTATTATTGTAACACATATATATTCCAACTTTTCACTGTGCGCCGATCACAGCCGGACTTTAAACACAGTTATCATTAGAACGTTAAAAACCCCCTTCCCTCTCCCCAATTAAATCGACACGATTTAATTATTTAAAAAACTGTAAAGACTACATATAAATACATATAAAATTATTTATAATATGAATTTACCGTAACATCTATTAAGCTCGTACATTGGTCTCACTCCTTATTATAGCCTTTGCTTCAAAACGAGCGAAAAATAAGTTTCTTATTGTTAATATACGTTGACCTTACAATGCGTCTTAGAGTTTATAACTATTATTATCCGGTTATTGTGATAAATATTACCACATGCCTCAGTGGTTGAATTGGTACGCCCTACACGGAATTAGGGAGGTTCCAGGTTTGAACCCTGGCTGAGGTAATATTTTTCGCAATAAATTCTTTACAGTTTTTTAAATAATTAAATCGTGTCGATTTAATTGGGGGGAGGGAAAGGGGTTTTTAACGTTCTAATGATAACTGTGTTTAAAGTCCGGCTGTGATTGGCGCACAGTGAAAAGTTGGAATATATATATGTGTTACAATAATATATATAAAATTATTCATAATATGAATTTACCGTAACATCTATTAATGCTCGTACATTGGTCTTACTCCCCATTATAGCCTTTGCTTCAAAACGAGCGAAAAATAAGTTTCTTATTGTTGAATTAAGCTAATTTATGTTTAAGAAACATAATTTTATTGTTAATGATGCTCTGGACGAAACTTATTTTTCCAATTTTCAATACAAGGCTAACGTGTACAGTTAATTTTAAATAGGTATCAGACACAAATCTGAAATGTTATCATAGATATATGTATGTATTATATATACAAAGGTATGTTTAAATAAAACACATACACGCGCACGCATATTCACGTAAAAACTGGCCAATTGCAGACTATGATTACACGGCGGCCTGTTCGTGATTTGCGTGTCGATAGTGTTAGTGATCGCGGCTTTAAGCGTAGTCTGAGATTGGCCAATTCTCTTGTTTCTCAAAAACTGCTGTTCAGAATAAAAAATGGCAAATATCTTTTTGAAAACTTTCTTGTTGTGGTATTTTGGTTCATAAATTTCGGGACACCCTATGATATTTAAAATCATAATCTCACCTCTGTTAAGTTATATATATAGCACACCCACCACAAAAATACATTTCAATACATATATACATATATCAAGATAAAAAAGTGTAACATTTTTTCAGATAAAACAAGATTAAAAAAGACGAAAAAAGTGTAACATTTACTTATAATTATTTGTAACATTTGTTATTATAATTATACGGCAGGAAACATATATCTTAATTAATATATTAATCAGATTTCTCAAAGATCGAGGTCATTATCAGTTAGAAATCTATTGAGCTTGGCTATAGGTAAAAGTAAACATTTTTATCCTCTTAAAGCTTATTTTCTTTAAAAGCATATAAAAGATTCTTTTAAAGGTCGATATATTTTTAACTTTTTTAGAAGATAGTTATTCAAAATAAAATTTTTTAAGAAAACATTAATAGAAGTTTTAAATTTTAGAAGTATTTAAATGTTTAAAATTATAATTATGTAATAACGCAAATTTCACAATTTATAATTATGATTTATATTAAAAACATATTATTTTCTTTGGATAATAATTCTTAATGTATTGTATTCTTCCGAAAGTAATTTTTATAATCCACAAATTTTGTCAAAATAATGATTACTTACCTATTTTACCGTTGGGGCTGTACGGATCGTAACTGCCGGTGCTCATAGGACTTGCATATCCATTATTGCTAACTTGTTGATGCGCGAGCGGACTGGAGTGGGCCATCGAAGGTTGCTGTTCTGACAATTGCTGTTGTGAAGTGGAGTAGACCACGTGCTGGCTCTGTAAAGAGTTCTGCGGTGATCCCGGACTGTTCGTCGCCAGCCAATCGTCCGACCTAGCTGTCTTATTGCTGTTAGTGATACCGCTGAAGAGATTATTTCCGGTGCCGATCGGTCCAGTGGCTATAGCGGTTACCGTCGCAGGCGACGTCGACGTCCCTGTCAGATGATCCGGTCTCTCGGCCTTAACCAATGTCAAGGATGCAGCGTTGGCGACGACTGAAGCAATGGCACCGACGCTCGTAGCAGCGGTGCCACCGTTAGTGTCCATACTTGAATCACCACTGGTATCCATACCGGGAGTTATTGTCGTCGTCGCCGTCTTTGCAGTTGTCGTGGTTGATAGATTAATTGCTCCTCTTAACCTGGATGGGGCTGCCAGGACGACATCCCCCGTAATAACAACCTCCGACCCTTCATTGTATCGCGCTGCTACATTGCCACTTATTAAATTGGCAACTGTGACAGACCTCACTTCCGGTCCCGTAATATTAAATGTTTTCTTGTCGTTTTCGTTTCTAGACGATGCTTCTTCCTCTTGTTTTTACTGGAGCTTATTGCTCAGTGTGTGTGTGTGTGTGTGCGCGCGCGCGTGCGCACGCGCGCGCGTGCGTACGTGTGCGTGTGTAAGTGTGTGTAAGTATGTGTGTAAAGAGATCGAAAATTATGAATCTTTTCAGTTATTTTATCTATTTAGTTGTTTTGTAACGACAAAAGAATACTTTCGATAAGTTTGTCAAGTTACAAGCACTCAATCCTTAATTTTTCCAATGATTAATAAAAGCATCAATGTATCGATCATTGAAATATCTTCAAATGAAAGAGTTGATAGTTCCAAATGATTGGATTATTCAAACTTAAGCTTGAGATAAAATAATCACAGCCTCTAATACATTTTTTGACATGCACGTGTGTTAGCTAGTGTTTGTTATAGCTTCATAATTGAAGTTGTTGTCCACTGATGCCTCGAAAAATCTGCAACACGAAAAAAATTGATTCCTTAAATTCATATCATTACACGACACATTCAACAACTATAATTAATATGATCCTGTTCTGAAGTCTAAAAAAATAAACACGTTTTTTTATAAACAATTTGTATGTATATGTATGTATATGATTTTAATAAACATAATTTTTATTATGGTTACACATTTTATTATGTTTAAAAGTTAAATATACACGATATGTATGTATACAACTTATTATGCGCTATTATTTTCAGGTGACTTTAATTTTTGTACTGCATCCCTTAACAAACATCCAGAATTTTAACCCTGTAACCGTACATGCGGGTCGTTTATGTCCTTAACATGTTGACTATGCAATATTTTCCAAAGGTTTAATGATTAAATTAACAATTGCAAAATCAATTTTATAATATTATTATTGTTTAAACTTATAGTTAAGATCTCAAGGAACACTTATACATTTTTTCAGAATTTTTGATAAAGTTTTAGGTCTGTTTAATATGCCACTGTGCACCGATACAAACCTTTATACCGTTAGTGGGCGCTGAAAAAGAGTGTACGGTTGCAGGGTTCAATAAATTAAGTACACGAAATATTGTATAATGTCTGTTATAATGAAAAAATCATAATATCAGAATTTATATGGGCTGGTGAGATGTGTAAGTGCATGAAGACAATTATAGATTATATTTTATAATTATAAATTTAATTTATATATTTTTCTACTATATGTATGCATGTATATGTACTTAAATACTTCTACGCAAATAATGTAAATATATATATGCATATATGTACACTGGGCAACAAAATTATCGCAAACAAAAATTTATGTCAAAAATTTGCCCAACTTCAAATAAGCATAACTTCGCGAAAAATTGTCATATCTGAAAGATTTTTTTATTTTTTTTATTTTAACCCTTAAATGCCACCCGGGGTCCAGCGGACCCCAGACCCTTTACAATAATATGTTTTCAAATGTTCCCGCCAAAAATGGAGCTTATATTTATTTATTTATTACTTTTTATTTTTTTTATTTTGGAGCCAATATTTTAACTGTTGGCGATCTTAATTTTTTATACTATGTTGAAATTGAAATTTTAACAATATAAGCATTTTATTCTCTTTTCTAAGCCTTGAACAACATTGAAAATAATTTTCATAACTAAATATCAAAAAATCAATAAGTAAGGAGACATTTTTCATGCTGGAGTCTTTTAGACCCCATGTGTCATTTACGAGATTCTTGAGAGGTGTGGCATTTAAGGGTTAAAGGGTGAAGTCTACTTTAAGAAACCATGGTTAGATTTTGAATTTAGCTTCCCCCCTCCCGCCGTTCTTCCAAAAGTAAGGTGTTACGTCTCCAAAAAATTGCATACTTTGACACATTCTACGGAGTAGAATGAATTTTTTTCGTAACTATCATGGCAACCATCGTAAAATATGGACTTTCCCTGCAAATTAAAAAAAAATTAAGTTCGTACGATTTTTTTTCGCCAAGTTGTGGCTTATCAAAGTTACCTATGCATTTCTGTGCATTCAATTACCGCCAACATTAGTATTACCCGATGAACACTACGGGGAGGTTATTGGTTGAATTTTGCCTATCGTGTATGTGTGTGTGCGTGTGCGTGTGCGTGTGCGTGTGCGTGTGCTGCGTGTGCGTGTGCGTGTGCGTGTGCGTGTGCGTGTGCGTGTGCGTGTGCGTGCGTGCGTGCGTGTGTGTGTGTGTGTGTTCGTGCGTGCGTGTGTGTGTGTGTGTTCGCGCGCGCGCGCGCGCGCGCGCGCGTGTGTGTGTGTGTGTGTGTGTGTGTGTGTGTGTGTGTGTGTTCGTGTGTGTGTGTGTGTGTGTGTGTAAGCAGAGATTTGCGTAAACTAATTTTTATTTAAGGTATTCTTTTCATGACACCAAAGTCTTAAGAATTAACTGATTTTTTGGTACGAGAAAGTTAAAATGCATATCTTTACGCCAGAAAAAAATTAAACCACATTACCGAACATATAAATAAGAATTATGAGTTTAAAAATTCGATATTTATATGTGACGTTATCGAAAAAGTTTATTTTCCACATTTCAATGTAATAATTTGTTTATTAAATATCTTAAGATATTAAATATTAACTGCGCTACATATTCGCTAAACTCTATACTTTCGATAGTGCCGATAAAAATACAGAGTCACCGAATATTTAAACTAAATATTTATTAAAGTACTCTTAAATCGACTGTGACTGGCAATATATAACGTCTTTTTCGATATAAACATAGAATAAATATTTATGTTAAAAGTTGACTTGAAATGTGGTTTATAGATAAATATTTTTAATGGCGACTTTCAAGGAATTATTTGGCAACGCTGCAAGCTGTGCGCTCATGTCACACTTCAGTTCATCACGTACGGTTTATTATCAACTATTTATTATGCTTTAAAAAAGGAAAATAAATCAAACCAAAAATATATATTGCATAAAAAATATAAATAAAATATATAAATATAAATATAAAAATATATAAATATTAATATATATAAATTTATGTATATACTCCGCGGTTTACTATCAGCTATTTATTATGTTTTTTTTATGTTTTATTTTCAAAAATTGTCCCTTATTTTTGCCCACATTACTCCTCACTTTATGTTTCTTATCACTCATTATTATTATAAAATCTCTCTTTGATAAAAAGAAAATGTCACAATATTCTTTGATTAATAAAATTGACACTTACATTGACACTTTTGTTATCAACTTTACATTTTACAATCGGCGCCCTGAAAAGCGCAGCGTTGCCATATTGTTCTGACAGTATTTATCGAAAAATGAAAAATTTCTAAATACACATAATATTTTCACTTTTTTCTTATAATTAAACATAATAATCAATTATAACTTAATTTTATATAAGTTTAATGCAATATACAAGAGTTTACTGAGGCCCTGCTTAAGCGCCTACAAAATACGCTCCTCCGTGAAAGGAATACCTTAAACGAGGCATTGTTACGATTTTGTCTTTTGATGTTTTCCGAATGAGCAATACACTAATACAGTGACTGCAATACTGAAGTTTTATAATACTGAAGTAAGTAACTTCACTGTACATTACTTCTGTAAGTAACTTCACAGTATTGCAGTCACTGTATTGTATTGCTCATTCGGAAAAAAAAGACAAAATCGTAACAATAAGGCCTCGTTTGAATAAAAATTAGTTTGCGCAAATCTCTGCTAATACACACACACACACACACACACACACACACACACACACACACACACACACACACACACACACACGCACGCACGCACGCACGCACGCACGCACGCACACGCACACGCACACGCACACGCACACGCACACGCACACGCACACGCACACGCACACACACATACACGATAGGCAAAATTCAACCAATAACCTCCCCGTAGTGTTCATCGGGTAATACTAATGTTGCCGGTAATTGAATGCACAAAAATGCATAGGTAACTTTGATAAGCCATAACTCGACGAAAAAAATCGTATAGACTTAATTTTTTTTTTATTTGCAGGGAAAAGTTCATATTTTACAATAATTGCCATGATAGTTACGAAAAAAATTCGTTCTACTCCGTAGAATGTGTCAAAGTATGCAATTTTTTAGAGACGTAACACGTCCTTACTTTTGGAAGAACGGCGGGAGGGAGGAAGGCTAAATTCAAAATCTAACAATGGTTTCTTAAAGTACAAACTTCACCCTTAAAAAAAAAAAATCTTTCAGATATGACAATTTTTCGTGGAGTTATGCTTATTTGAAGTTGGGCATGACGTAAATTTTTGTTGCGATAATTTTGTTGCGCAGTGTATATTGTAAATTTTCTCATAAAATATGTTTTTAATTACTGAAGATTACATTCACAAAAGTAGTTATATCAGATTACAATTTTTAGAAAAAATTAAAATATCCAAATTAAGCAAAAAATTAACAATTAAAAGTTTATGTAACCTGAGCATAATTTGTTTTAGTGTTTTAAATTGAGTAACCTATGTTGCAGCGATGCTATTAGTCCAGTCAAATAGAGAAAATTACAGGGAAATAACTGATGAAGTTTTGAAACTTGGCTAAGAATCTAAGATGTTCATTCAGGTACTATTATAAACACACTAAAAATCCCGAACTCAATCTGTTGCGCTCGAGCCGCCATCTTGGAAAAATGGTGCTGCAATTCAGTTTTGCTTATATCTCGCTAGCCATTAGCAATATCGGAATTATGTATATATAAAAATTAAAGCTTATAAAATTTTCTACAAAAAAATTATACAGTGTATCCCATTTTAGTCGATCACCCCCCAAAAACTTTTTTATTTGTAATTCTAGAGAAAAATGCTTCAGACGAAAGTTGTTTGGTTTGAAGGGTGACATTCCAATGTGAGTCGTGTCATACATGTCGTCATTTTCAAGAAATGTTAAAGGAGACTAATTTCTTAAATGAAACTTGATTTTTTCTTTAAAATAAAAGTTGTAGATCTCGTCGAGACGTTTTCAAAACACCATAACAAAGCTCTCTTTTGTTAAAAATTTCCTGAGGTATTTAAAATTTTGTTATAATATTTTTAATATAAAATATGAACTATCTCGTAAAGTATTCACTTTTCGATGACTTTACCTTCATACTTTTATACATAGAATAATAAAAAAAATCGATTGTTGTAAAAAAACAAAAAAAATTATTTTAAAAAATTCGATTGCATTTTATAAACGCATTCAATTTTGCAAAATTGCAAATGTAAAAATTATTATTATTATTCGCTTCCTTTCATTATTTTACGTAGAAAAGTATGAAGGTAAAGTCATCGAAAAATGAATACTTTACTTACGAGATAGTTCATATTTTATATTAAAAATATTATAACAAAATTTTAAATATCTCAGGAAATTCTTAACGAAAGAGAGCTTTATTATAGTGTTTTGAACGTCTCAACGAGATCTACAACTTTTATTTTAAAGAAAAAATCAAGTTCCATTTAAGAAATTAGTCTCCTTTAACATTTCTTGAAAATGACTACATGTATGACACGACATTGGAATTATATGTCCCCCTTCAAACCAAACAACTTTCGTCTTTTTTCTAGAATCACAAATAAAAAAGTTTGTGAGAGGTAATCGATTAAAATGAGATACCCTGTATATATATTTTTCGTATTTATTTTTATTATTAAGGTAGTTCACTCGTGACAATACCGTCAAAAAGTTAATGATAAACAAATGATATATAGTATTTGGCTGGGATTGTCCGCGTTATTCATGTGTGTAAGAATCTTATACATATACAGATATATAGATATATGTGCTATTAGATTTTCAAAAGTTAGCTGTCATATGCTGTTTACCGCTGTCAGAAATTGTGTACTTTACGTATCAATTGTTTCGAAACTAGGCGGTCAAAGGTCTTGTATTTTTGTAAGAATATTCTTGCAAGTCTCTTTTATCGTCTTCTTATTTTTCATTAAAACCGTAAGAGTATTTTGAGCTCTACAATTAGAAAAGTGATATCAGAAGCTATTTTCGTCCTATAATACATGTAAAAAATGCTAATTTTGACTTCCATCAATCTTTTTCTAATTGCACGTGTAAAGCGTGTTTACATTAATATGCTGTCCAAATTTTACAAGATTCCTAAGAAAATGAATTTACGGACGTACTATTTTAAAATACAATATTGTAATAATAAAAATAGATACGGAAAAAATGTATATAACTTTTTTGTAGAGAATTATATAAGCTTTTATTTTTTATATAAAACATAATTCTGATATCGCTAATGGTTAGTGAGATATAAGCAAAAAATTGAATTGGAACGCCATTTTTCCAAGATGGAGGCTCGAGCGCAATAGATTGAGTTCGGGACTTTTAGTATGTTTAATAATACGCTTAAATGAACATATTTGCTAAGTTTCAAAACTTCATCAGTTATTTCCGTCAAACGCCGGAATTTGTTCCTATTTGACTGGGCTATAGGTATATCTATATGTATATTGACAATCAGCGGTAATGAATGCAACTGAAAGATTTAAAATATTTTTCTTTGAAAGAAAAACAATAATGAATCCTGTAATTTTATTTAATTTTATTTATCTTTAAAACCGTTTCTATCAATATTATTTTTACGATTTTGGAGATTTTTTACATATAAACACATAAGATTTTTTATTGTACCTACTCTTACAATTTACTTTTCAATTACTTATTTATAAATTAATTCGGGTTTCAGCGTTAAGATATAGAAATAACGCTAAAAAATGCAGTTGCTTAATTTCTATTATCATTATTTAAATTTTATGAACGACTTTTTGATTGACGCAAAATTTCAATAAATCTCAAAGAAAAAAAATTGCAATAAGAAGAGGAGAAAAGGACTAGCAAAAAGAAAGAAAAAAGACAAGAAGCATAAAAAAAAGGAAACCAAAGGTAGAAAAGGAAGATGGAAAGAAGAGAAAATAGAAAAGGAGAAACAAGATAAAAAGAACGGGGCAAGAGGAGTAAGAGGAAAATTACGGAGACGAGGACAAGGACGATCAAGAAAAGAAGGGAGTAAGAGGTAAATCAGAACACTGGAATACTATAGAAGAAGGCGGAATAAAAGATGGGGAAAAGAAAAAAGAAGAAAACAAAGCCGAATACAAAAAAAAGAGAAAAATAAAGACAAATACGTTTAATTGAGAAGAAATTGTATCCTATTGAAAGGTAGAGTTTTATTTGAATAATATTATACTTTAAAACCATATAAATTTATTGCATTATTGATTGAATTAACTTGTTTTCCATTCCCTACTAGTCTTTTCTCATGATAGAATTCAGCGCAAGGGAGGAGTCTAACCTTTAATATTAACCCTGACCCATCTCATTGATCGATACAGCAATCCATTCCCTACGTTTTACACTGATATTTAAAATCACGATTCTAATTTGACATTTGGAATCTTTACTTTAAACTTTATCATCAGTTTCTTGACTTTAAATATTGATTAAATCAATATTACAGAATATATACAAGTGTCTACGAAATGATATATTATATTACAGTCATATTTTTCGAAATTAATATATAGTAAAGGTATATCAATAGTAAGTTTAAAACATAATACATAATATTAAAAAATTATACATAATATTTTTCTTCTATAAGATTCTAAAAAAATTTAATTATGATGTCAATTAATGTAGGAATTGTAATGTTTTTAGTAAAGTAAGCATTCTGTAAGTAATATTTCTAATTAATTTCAATTTGAGTTGTTCTTAATATAAACCTATTAAAGAATTATTTACATAAAAATATTTAATATTGAAATTTGCTTTTCTTTTCAAAAATATGTAGAGGAAGTCCCCTATTATGAGATAGGATCCTAATATAAAATATGTTAAGCTAAAAGGCCCTATATAGGCCCCATCTGTTGATCCCACCATAAAAAAAAACCCCCATCTCATATTAGGATTCCTATCTCATAATAGGGGACTTTCCTCTAATAATTAAAAAATTGTTAAAATTCTGGGAATCTAAAATCTTTATAAAACAAAAGTGATTTATAAATTTTTGGAAATAATCATTATCATGTATAAAAATTTACCCAAATTTCCTATAAACATTCAAACATTTGCGAAACTAGACTTTGTGTTATTGAAATGTTGGTTGACAATGAAAATTAAAATGTTAGTCGATGACATTTAGGTCAATGCCTGCCCTTAAAATAGTAAATTTGTTACAAGCAGTCGCAAAAATCCACTTCTTTGCTTCACCGCAATCAAGTTTTAGAATAAGCCAAACTAGCTGAATCGAATTGTATCAAACCGAGCATCATTTTTTTCCCATTTTCACCCATTAGTAAAAACGATTATATAGACATCTCTACAAATTGTAGAACTACAAATTGATATCTATCCATATATTCCTCGAGCAAAACTGCGATTGCGTGCAAGAAAGCATTATACATATGTATATGTACATATGTATGTGTGTATATATGTACATATGCATACATATACATATATAATGCTGTACACATACACACATGTACACATATATTTCTGGAACATCTTATACATTTATGCATTCTACACATCTATCGGTCTTTTTCTCTCGTCTGACCCTCTCCTGGTAACTGGGACATCGGATCGATCCTGCACAGGCAACACAGACGCCATCACTACTAGCCTGCACTGCTACTACTACCATCAGATCATTGCCGCCATCACAATTACCACCACCAGCTTACCATCACCACCATCACTGACACGTACTACTACCATCATCGTCATCACCACTACCACACCCACTATCACTACTACTACTACTACTACTAATTGTCTTCACCGTCAGATCTTGACAAGACTAGCTCAGTGCCTTGATCTGTTTTATGAGAATATAAACTAATATGGTCCATATTTCTTTCACTCGATTAAACAATAATAATAAAGTAAATTTTATTGTAAATGCTGACTGGATAAATTAGAATAATTCTGTTTTAGATTCAGTGAAAAGAATGATGGGTCAGAAAATAGTAATATAATTTATAGATAAAAATAGTAATTTTTATGAAACAAATCGAAACATATTTATTATCATATTTACCCATTATGGACTCGTATGTGCCCATATTTCAAAAGATCAGGAAATTGTATCCTTTTTTTGGTTGGAGCAAAATTTTGTGACTTGAAAAATCGAGATTTCAAGGAATAACTTCCAAAAAGAATTGATAAATTTATCATTGAGCAACTAGATTTTTTAAATGCAACAATTACTTTGGCCTCTAACAAAAAAGACATTGCGAAAGATGCACTGCAATTCGATCGAACAGAGTACACGACGTGTGATCAAAATATAAAGTAGATGAAAGTAAACAAAAGTATAACTTCACAACATTCGTGATTGAAGATATGAATAAAGACAATATGGAATCCAAAGATTGTACAGTAAACCCTCGTTAACACGAACCTTGTTAAGACGAACACGGTTAACTCAAACTAAAATTTGTGTCCCGACAGAGTTCTTATAAACCTTTCCCCCGGTTAACGCGAAATTCCGTTAACACAAACTTCGAACTATTTTTTGGTCCGTGCAGAGGAAATTCCTCGGTTAACACGAATCGCGTATAAGTATTGAATAATATGTAAACAATGTTGTATTGTGATATACATGTATATTATGATGTTTTACACGCACATTTATCAAAATAAAAGCGCCTTAGTTTTTCACGATGAGCAAGCAAAAGCAGACGTGTATTGATTTGAAAAGAAAAAGTTGAAATATTACAAGAAGTTGATCGTAAATTAAAATAAAAAACCGAGAACGCTAAATATTTTAATATTCCTAAATCAACGCTCTCAATGATAATAAAAAATAAGGAACTAATATATGAGACAATTGCATCAAGAACCGTTATTTCGAAAGCCAAACGCATTTGTAGAGCACAACATGAAGATGTTGAAACTGAATTATTATTGGTTTAAGGAAATCCTGGAGTGACAGCGACACTGCATAATCGGTCTAAGCAATATTTTTGAATATTGGCTGAACAGAATGAAAAATCCTTTTACACGATTAAAGTACGCATAAAAATGTAGAGAACTGTACATAATTTTTTCTGATAAACTAAAAAAAAAATTATTTTTATAAATATTGTCTTCACCTGATGACAATATTTGCTTTATACAAAAATTCTGCAGTTTTTCTATAGAAAACAGTGATGCAGCCCTCTACAAAAAACTGTCAGGAATAATATCGTGCAATTAAAAGTAAGATTTGAAGCCTAAAAAAAAAGATATTACTTAGCTTAGTGGAAGATGCAAGGTTAGGTGCTTATCCTTGTCTATATCCTTGTCTATACAAGAACAGATATAGGTCGATAACATAGATTACATAAAATGGTAATTTGATCGGTTATACAGACGGCTCCAGCATCACCTTAATCATATACGAATTTCAAATATTCCAATAAGTGGACCGTGAATTCAGGAAAAATCTATAGCAGATAATTTAGGTGTTAAAATTTTTAATTGTTTAAGTGATTGATTGTTGTGGAGATTCTCCAAGTTCATATAAAAGTTATATTTTATTTAAGTTGCTGTATAATGTATAAATAATAAAGAATATATCAATACAAGAATATATCATATATACAATACTATCTAAATTTTTTTTGTTGACCTCGTTAACGCAAACGAATTCGTGTTAACGAAGGGCAAAATTTCCTCGTTAACCTGATCACTCGGTTAACACGAACCCAAATCCTGGTCCCTTCAAGTTCGAAAGTTTACTGTAATAAGAAAAATCTTGAATCATATTTAAAAAATTTTCTAAAAAAAAGGACAATATAAAAGATTTATCATCTAATATTTCAACAAAAAGTAATGATACCGAAAATGCCTCAAAAGCTGTGACAACGAACTTAAAATAGATCCAACAATATAAATGAAGAAGATTACATTTGAAACGTCTGTGAGAATTGGCGCGGTTTGATAGGTTCAAATAACATTGAATGTTTGCAAGAACTTTCTAAACCTGGGCCAGTAAAACGAACTAAACCGTTCTATTTGTCCAGAAGGAAATTATTTTAAAAAATACAAAATCGTTTAATTTGCTTCTTACTATTAATGGCAGTAACAAAAACCGACAAAACAAAAATAACACAGGGACACAAAAAAGTGTTTTTTTGGCCGAGACACCACACTAGTGTATTCCCATGTATTTTTTCCCGCTGAATCTGAATCCGAAGTCAGAATTGTCAGATTGGCTCAAATTTATGACGTATCCTTAAATTGCACAGGCACACAAAAAAGAAATAAAATGTTTTGACCGAGACACTACACTAGTGTATTCCCATGTATTTTTTCCTGCTGAATCCGAATCCGAAGTCAGAATTGTCAGATTGGCTGAAATTTATGAGAGAACCTCAAAAAACTGCTCAAAATTTCTTATAAATTTGAGCCAATCTGACAATTCTGACTTCGGATTCGGATTCAGCGGAAAAAAATACATGGGAATACACTAGTGTAGTGTCTCGGCCAAAACACTTTTTCTTTTTTGTGTGCCTGTGATAATCAATAATCACTATGTAAGGAATATGCGCTTTTGATTCAGTTTTATTTGTCACTAATTGAATTGCCACGCATGCAGCATATCAAAATTTCAAAATGCAATTTAGCCATTCTTTGACGGTATTTTTCAACTGACACGATCTTTTTAGAGATAAACTTCCGAAAACTTCGCACGCCCAATTTACGTATTATTTGGTGGAAGTGTTTCAAATGGCCTGCAAATAAATGCCCTTAAATAGATTTGGTAATTGTGTACATGAAGGAGGTCACCTTGGATGACCTTATATTTTAATATGTTATCAATGTCACCTCCTGAGTGACCTTCAGAAGGTTTTAGCCCGCGCTCGTTGTTTATTCAAAAGTTATATTAACAAAAAAAATTTGAGAAATGTAGCAATTATTTTGAGCATTAAAAAGCATAAATGACTAATATATGACCATTTCCACACGTGGAAAATTATAAACCCATGTGGCACCCCGTTTCGCGTGGAAAGTGTATGCGTGGAAGCAGTAGGTTCTGCCCCCCTGCGGGGGCTCCACTATTGTTAAACTAGACACATAGTGTCCCTTCAAAGTACATGCGTGGACTTTTCACGTATGGAAAGTTGTAAACCCATGTGGCGCATACACTTTCCACGCGAGACGAGTTGTCACATGGGTTTGTGGCGTGCTTTACGAGCTTGTTTATATATATATACATAATGAAACATTATATATACTCTATTAATTTCCTGAATACACATATTTTATGTCATCTAGTAATACATAAAATGGGTCTCCTCCAATTCTTTTTATTGTATATCGCCACAAATATTCACACAAATGATCGACTAACTTACCTTGTTTAATACCACCTCTACTTAACAAGCTCGTAAAGCACGCCACAAACCCATATGACCGCAAGGGGGCGAAACCTACTGCCTCCACGCATACACTTTCCACGCAAAACGAGGTGCCACATTTCTCAAATTTTTTTGTTAATAACTTTTGAATAAATAACGAGCTCGGGCTGAAACCTTCTGAAGGTCACTCAGGAGGGTGACCTTGACAACATACTAAAATATCAAGGTCATCCGAAGTGACCCCCTCCATGTACATAATTACCATTATTTTTACTATAAATATATTTCATTACAACAATCAGATTAAAAATTTATTTAACAATACTTGAAAGTCGGAATTATTGATAAAACGTATCAGAAACTATAGAATTTTTCAAGAAATTATTAGAATTAGTGTTGTGCTATATAAAAGTAACTAGTAGTAAAACTAATAGTTTTCTGATAATAAGAGCAAAACAACAAAGTCGACGAAAATGTAAAACAATTTAAATTCAAAATAATATGACCTGTCAAGATTTTCCTTGAGATTCGAATTGTATAATCCCAGATTTTCTTTGAGATTCGAATTATAAGGTGTTACGCTAGATAGGAATATCTAGAAGTTGTTTTCTGATGGTAGAGGTGGAGCAACAAAATCGGAATTAATAAAAATGTGAAGCAACATAACTAAAATAATATATAATCCACCGAGATTTTCCTTGAAATTGGAATTATAAGGTGTTGTGCTGGTTCGAAGTAATAGAGGGATAGTTTTCTGATGGTAGGGGCGGTGCAACGAATTTGGGAATAAAACAACAAAATAGCACTAAATAAATATGTTCTTGCTTTTTTCTTTCTTTCCTTTTTTTATGTGGTTGTGCTGAACTTAGGGGAGACCGGGGCTCGTTGGCACTGTTTTCACAATTTCGGCATTTGAGTTTTTAAACAACTAATTATCATGATTAAACAGTACTAATATGATAGAGAGAACCTTTCTTTATATTTTCATGCCAGAAACGCTCCTGTATACTGCAATGTATAGTTTCTAATAAGTAAAATACGAACATGCTGCATCGTAGCCAACTTGCCCCAATAGTAAGGTAAATTGGCTATGCAACAAAAGTGCCAATGTTAAATTAATGAAAACGTAATAGAGACACAAAACGGGTAACAGATATGTACTTCTTGATAAATATTGTATCTTTTAAAGTTATTTTGTAATGATCAAATAGCAAAATGCTGTTGCAGGAAGTTGTTAACTATTTTAGATGTAGCTTTCTTTGATATAAAAATATTAAATATAAATATATATCTAGCTTCTATCAGCATTGTAGGTAGCAAATCACATGCTCACACAGGTCTCACGCGCGCGGCAACACCAAGTCAAGCTAAGCGTGCCTTGATATGAGCCAACATACCTCATCCCTATATACATTTGATTTCAGTAATTTTATTACAATAAATTACTATTGTTCCTCAAAATAACATGTCGTATAGTAACAGAAACGTTTCTTTTAACTAATGATACGTCACTTTGATTTACTTCTCAAGCTGAAGAATATTAATACGATATTTTTAAACGCTCGAAAATTTACTTGCCACCTCTTGAATCAGAGTTTTCTCTTTTTCTATTGTAATACTTGTTTGATTTAAATAAAACTTTGGGAAAAGTACCTATGTCATAAAAGAGATATTTTGTGATAACTTTTACATTGTTTTTTTCGCTATAAATACATAAACAGAACACATTGCCAACTTGCCTCTTATGCCAACGACCCTCGGTCTTCCCTAAGCTAGCATAGCCACTGGTTTTTTTTTCCAAATAGCTGCAGCAACAAAATCCGGAATATAACAAAAGAGCACTAAATTTCTGTGTATGTTCAATAGTGCTAAAATGGTTGTCAGCTTAATAGACGTAAGAAGTCCTTTAAGAATTAAAAGGCAAAAATTTTTAATATCTAGAAATAATAGCGTATAAATCGATACATTTTATTTATTGCCATTTATGACTCAGAGTCCTAGACATGCGTAGATATTGTGTGCATCCTTTCATGCACTTCTATGAATTTTCTAAGAATTCCATGGATCAGTCATAGAATGCTTCTATTCTGCGTAAACTAAGCATTGATACAAACAAGCACTTTTAGCAATGATTCAAAGATACATACTCAGTTTCTTTGACCACGTATAATTAGACACGATGAAATAGAAAAACTCTGTAGGTACAAGACAAAGTTGACAAATAAAGAAGCATATAGAGGTATATAGACCTTTGCAAACCTAGCACACCCCTACCATTTAAAAAAATTCGAAGAGGGGAGCGTACGGGAGGGACACAATTAAGTGCTAATTTATTGCTAATTTATTGCTCTAGTTTCGAATTTTTCACTCCTATCCATTCGCAAGAAATTAATATCAAAAATGAGGTGCTGTGTTCACATTATACTACATTTCCACTCTTTGAAAAACATGGATAGAATGCGGTAAAAAAACCAATATACCAGAATTGTTTGCTCTAAAATACCGCAAAGAAATATCGAAAATATTGAATGGTTATGAATGGTGAATGTATTGATACCGGTTATCGTAACTGCATAAGATCAAAATGATCAATAATAAATAGTTAGCCATGCACCTAAGAGTTTAACAAACTGTTTCTCCAATCAAAATATTCGTATAATATTATTTTGGAATTTATTGCTCACAAAACAACTTCAAAAATTATCAAAACGCACAAAAATACAAGAGTAAAGTATATTAAAAGCTGCTATGTGTCGATTTTGATATTAAGGCTCCTGTGGTGCGATTCTGTAACGTTATGCTGTCGTTATGTGTTTATAACGACAGCTGCGCAGGTATATTATACAATAAAAAAGCTGCGCAACTGTCGTTATGAGCACATAACGATGCATAACGAGTTACAGAATCGCACTACTGGGCTCTTTCCCGACATTTCATGAGATGTGACACGTCAGAAGCGAGAAATGTTGAGAATTGACACGTTGAGAATTCTTGCGTAGTATTTCCAAATAAAAAGATATTTGCTTAAAATAACACTACAGATCACTTCAGCACACTTCGAAAGTTAATAAACAGCTGTAAAATGAATATAATACGAAATCTAGTCATGCACCTGCGCACAAGCCTGCATCGTATCACATTCGATTTTACGGCTGTTTATTAACTAGGGAAAGAGGTAGATTTAACCTCAACTCGGAGTATTTTCAAAGTATGCTGAAGTGATCTGTAGTGTTATTTTAACCAAATATCTTTTTATTTGGAAATACTACGCAAGAATTTTTAACGTGTCATTTCTCGCTTCTGACGTCACATTTCAACATGGCCGCAACGAGTACCCAGGAGCCTTAAAATAACTCTAGAATTGATTACTCTCAAAATATACAAATTAAGGGACTTTCCTCTCAGGATAGATAAAGACATTCACGCTTAAGTAATCAAAAATTGTAAAACTTGATAAGTTAAATATACACGATATATGTACGATTTACGCACTATTATTTTCAAGTAATTTTAATCTTTGCGCGCTGCATTCCTTAATAAGTGACTTTAAAATGGATGACGGCCATGCATCCACGCTTAATTAATTCAAAATTGTAAAACTTGATAAATTAAATATACACAATATATCTATGATTTAGGTGCTTTATTTTCTGATAATAAGACACTTTAAAACAGATAAAAACATCAACAAAGGGATGCAGCGATGCACTTTAAGATAATAGCACATAATTCAGATAGATATGTATTGTGCGTAATTAAATAATCTAATTTTTGAATTTTTAACGAGTTATGAGAAAATATTACTGTTTACATCAAGAAGAAAATTCTTTAGAAATATGCAACGCAAAACTCAAAATTACTCTGATGTGAAAGCGCATAATTAGCGCATAAATCCTATATATATTTAAAATTCGAAGTATATGCTCCAATGGAAATCCACGAATATAGAAATGGGCTAACTAAGAATCATTAAGCGCGGTAAATGATGCGTGAAAATTTTCTTTTTATTTTTATTTTACATATTTTCCAACCTTGATTGCGCTCCGACTAAATTTGTCAAACTTGAAACACAGCTCGGGTTGGAGTAGTAAAATCCCCCCCTTCACCTAATTAAATCGATTCGATTTAATTTTTGATGCTATATGCATCTCTAGATGCATCTAAATAACTGTAAAGAAATCATTGCGAAAAATATCTTAGTTAGCCCGTTTCTATATTCGTGAATTTCCATTGGAGCTTATACTTCGAATTTTAAATCACATGCTCACACAGGTCTCACGCGCGCGGCAACACCAAGTCAAGCTAAGCGTGCCTTGATATGAGCCAACATACCTCATCCCTATATACATTTGATTTCAGTAATTTTATTACAATAAATTACTATTGTTCATTCAAATTAGCTAAAAGTACGCGTAATATTACAACTATTATAATAATAGGTTATTGCGATAAATATTATCACAAGCCTCAGTGGTCGAATTGATACGACACCTTCACGGAATGAAGGAGGTTCCAGGTTCGAACCCTGGCTGAGGTAATATTTTTCGTAATAATTTTTTTACAGTTATTTAGATGCATATAGCATCAAAAATTAAATCAAATCGATTTAAATAGGTGTAGAGAGGGATTTTACTACTCCAACCGGCGCTGTGTTTCAAGTCTGACAAATTTAGTCGGCGCGCAGTCAAGGTTGGAAAATATGTAAAATAAAAATAAAAATAAAACTTTCGCGCATTATTTACCGCGCTTGGTTCTTAGTTAGCTCATTTCTATATTCTATACATGTTTGTTTTTCAGAAAAACTCGCTTTTGTGATTAATATAAGGGGGCTCACTGATAGCCTACTCAACTCCCATAAAATTTTTTGTTTAGCTAAACGAAAGGAGCGCAAAATTTTTTTCTTATAAGATTTGAACGCATAAGCGTATTATTATATAATTTATTCGCTAATTTTGATCAAGTGAGAGGGAGGGCTAGATAGGCAGACGTTAATAATCTCTATAAATATAAATAAATGACAAAAAGTAAGTAAAAAAATTAAAACTACATAAAAAAACGCAGAAAAAATAAGTACAAATACAGAAAAAATCAAATATGATAACTATAACGAATAATTATTATCTAACGTCAGCGATGAGATGTGAATTTCTTAAAGTGACAAGATGTAGATTGAAAGCTCGATTGCAAACATTAAAATCCAAATATTAAGACTTCTAACACATCCATAAAATTTTAGCTTTAACATTGACAATTCTTTCAAGTCGGTTAATATATAAACGATTAAGCTGATAGACAGGAGAAATGAAACTAAATATACATGTAGATCCATTATGACAAGTTATTTCTATGCATATATTTTAAATTAAATATGGATTGTACAGATAAAAATTACATATAAGTATTTAAAGATTAAATTCTACATAATAACGAATTTCCGTAAAATAAATAATACAGATTAGGACTATAAATAGAGGAGACCGGGGCTAAAACGTCTACGGGGTAAATCCGTCTAATCACATATCTCGGAACCTGTATATTGTGCGAACTCGTTATTAACATTGTAAACGCTGCTTATGGTGCCCATGTGACCAACGGAGTTTCGGCAGGTTACCTGCCGTGTTATGATTTTTAGGAGGGCAAACGTGTTTTCGTGGTGAAAAGTGAAATTTTCTGCGCGTGGAAATTTTGTAATATCTACAATAATATTTGTTCTCCAAATCTCGAGGTACGTGATTTTAAATGCATGCTGATTATAAAGAGTAATGCATGCTGAACACGAATCCAGTGTAGATGTCTAATATTTCATGGGCGATCAAACCTGAAACTGATTTACCCCGGGGAGTAGACGGTTTAACCCTAGCATTTTTGAGATTTCAATTTTTCCACCGTTGTCGTTTTTGCTCTATACCGGTTAAACAAAGCGACGTAGACAAAAAATTCCTATATAAATTTTGTAGCTAAAGGTTCACTCTTTACAGTGGTAAACCACATTTAACTACAATTATTTATTTTGTTGTTAAAACTCGGCACCGAAAAAGAAACGGACGATTTAACCCCGGTTTCCCCTATCATTCAAATTTTAATAAAATGCTTTATTGTATAATTCATTTACTAAACTATTTTTAGGTAATCCTTAACCTTAACTTCAAATAATTTTAACATTTTGCAATTAGTTTTCTATTTAGTATTTAATAAATTAAGTGAATTTGAATTAATAAATTGCAGTGTTTAAAACATCAAGATTGCTGATGTTTCTTAATTAATGTATTGTTTTCAGAATCTATTGGAATCCACATCTCTACTCTAATCCATATCCAATAGGATTGAATGTGCATATGAAGCATGGATTGCGTACGTTACGTACAAAATAAGTAGTAGATTAAGAAGATGGAACGTATACTAATAAAATTAATCTTACTATTAAAGTCAAATTTCAATTAAAATATAATATACATTATTTTACCATTGGACTAAACTAAGGATTCTTATTATGCAAATATCTTAAAAATTGAATGTCCAAACTCAAATACTATTTAAAATCGAGAATGTTTGACTAATTACTCGAATATGAAAATTCCAATTGATCATCGAGAATTTAAATAATAAATAGATGACAGTAAATTTTCATTATCGGACCTTGATATCGACTAAATGGAATTATTTAACTTAAATATTTTTAACATTTATAAAACACATTCTAAAAATATTATTTTATTTTCACCTAAATACTAATTTTCACGTAACTATAGAAATTTTTCTCTGGCAAATTACCAATCTTTTAAGTAATGGGTAATTCACTTTAGCTTAATATTAATTTTTATATTAATTACTAATTTGCTAATTCAATAAAAATTTAATTTGTTGTTATTGCTAATTTGTGAATAATTAAAAAATCAAAAATGGAAATTTTTTGCCGTACCTGCTTATCACTACAAAATGCATGATATCAGTACAAAATTACCTTTTTCAAAACAGGTAAAAAAAAGGCGCCAAGTACAATAATGTATGTTGTAAATTCAAAACGCGCAATGTATGTTGTAAATTCAAAACTCCTAAATAATAGTAGTTTTATTTCTCTCTAACAAAATAATTCACAAAATTGCGTTACCTAACTCAACCCAAGTGATATGTATTTCAAAAAAGATGTAAAATCTTTAAATTGTGCCAATTGCAAAGAGAATATATATATGTATTTAATAATAATTGATATTGTGAAATATTATTAAGCATCAAGATTCGCTTCGACCGAAAACGGCACTTCTCATTGCTTATGTTATTTTAAGTTTTTTTTTCTAATTTTGCATAAGATACTTAATTTTTTAAATTGACATATTAATTTTTATTAAATATTTTTGTAAACAGTGAAATTACCTGTAATAATTCGTGAAAAAATTGTTATATAATATATATTATAGTTTTTATAAACAAATATATTAATCGTATTATTTTGCAAATATACCTTATAATTTAAACTGAAAATAATATAATCGTATATGAAATTATATAGTCATATAATATTATAGGTATATGCTCAGATCAGAATATTGCATCTCAAAAAGTATCCGATAGATGGCATTCGATGTGATCTATTTTTCGTATTTAAAATTTGACAAACAGTGTTATAAGAACGGCATCAAAAGACACGACACTGTCTCGCGCTATTCTCGCGCGACGCTGTCTCGGAGCAACACAATTTTTGTATCAGTTATATTGTGGAGTCCACTGTTATAATGAAGTGGCACGCTTAAAAAATAACATTTGAAAATATATAACAATTTTCTAAAACTTATTTAAATATATATGTCCTTATATATAATCTTATATAATTACATATGACCATATAAACTCTTATCAGGCCAAAATTCATATATGATAAGATCGCTTCTTATATGAACATATAAGACATTATAAGGGTTTTTTTTCCCGGGAAACAAAGTTTTCAAATAAATATCAATAGTTTTAACATGTCCGCATAGAAATCTGGTAAACATAGTGGCCAAGGGATCGATCCGCCTCTTTCAATCTATCTATTAAACAAATTTTCATAAATAGATCACTCTTAATACATATCAAACTTCGTTAAATCGCAATAATTTTTATCGATTAATTTTATCATACATAAAACGGAAAAGTTATATAAAAGATTAAATCTGTACAGAGAATTTATAATCATCATATATTAAAGACTGCCCTTAAAAAATTTAAAATAAAATTTCAAATTTATGAAGAAATCAGCATCGTTAAGATGCGCATAAGAAAATTCCGTTTTCTCATAAAATATAGAATAGAATATATAAATATAGAGGAAATACGGCATTATATGCTTAGTTTTACTTTTCGCGTTATTGCGAGCTACTTCCGCGAGCTACATAATTAATTTTTTTATCACACGCACGCATTTTCGTTATCGCGTCTGTAACATGCGATGTCGTCGTGGTGGATATAGAATCATTATGTATTGGAGAAATAAACATTAAAGTCGATCGGCTAATGAGGCTAAAGCACAAACTGTATTGTATTTAAAACGCGCATGCATTACGTGCGCGACCTACAGCAACATAGCCATTGCCGCTGACCCCGACCGACGCCGACACTGTTGCTAACGTCGCCAAGAGATTAATCGATTTCCATTCCATTTCTTCTCGTAAATTCGTTTAGGTGCGAGACGCTACTAGCGAGACTACTGACTACACGTTTGCACGCATGCACAGATATAGCGATCATGGCACAGAAAAGTGTGCGATGTTCTAATGAAACGAAGATCCGAGTTCAAATCTGACCAAAAATCATCGGTTCTTCGATCACCACCTCTCGGAAGGCAATCGCAATCCACCAAGAGTATCTTGTCCAGAAAAACCTTTCAATAGAAAGCCATTCAAAATCGGCAAACTGTAGGACCGCATATATCTGATTCACAGATTCACAGAATACACACGTAGAGGAGACACCTATGATTAGGTAACGATTATGACACTCGAAGAAGATATAACTATAGCACAGCCGAAAACAATCCACACACATTATATTTTAAATTTAATATTTATATAAAAATATTCAAACAAATAGAAACCTGCACATTGCTTTAGTTTTTAAATGGGCAAGTAGAAACTTGCACATTACTTCCTCACAATTTTCAAGTATGCAAATTATAAATTTGCACGTTGCTTAATCAACATTTTATTTCGCTCATAAAGCTTCTTCTTATGAGAAAGCCTTTTTTATGTATAATTATTAGTAGATATTTATTAAGTAATTTAGCTTCCTTCATGGTCCATATATGGACTTGAGGATATAAGACTGAAGAATATAACAGATTTAGAATTAAATAAATTGCGACTGGTTTGCCGTAATTTTTCTAATTTTATTATATTTTTAAGTTTTTTCTACCCATATTTCATATACAATATAATTCTTTAAGATTTAGTTGATTAGTTCTTGAAGCATCCTTTTTATTAAGGCTCCTGCCTACTCACGAGCCAACTCCGCGTTTTCGCGGAAACAGCGTCACACTTGGCAAAACTGTGAACTATAAGACGTGAAAAATAACACGTCAAAGCAAAATTATCCTTGCAATTTACAGCGTTACTCTTCATTTTAATGCAGTGTTTTTACATTTAAAATTATTGTGATAGTGTTAAAATACCGAAGTATTACACCGAAGATATCCACTTTATTGTGCAAGCAAATACTTATTTCAATTCGGCAACTGTCAAACGGCTTGTTTTCGTTCTTGATTAGGCAACATTCACTTCGACAAATGTGGATTATTCATATAAAAGGGAAATTTTCGATGTATTTTACAAATCTATTTTATCGTTTACAGATGGTATTTTATTAAAAAACATTTTTATTTTAGTGTAGATCGCAAGAATTTTCATGATATATTTTCATGATTTTCTCGCTTCTGACGTCATCAAGATGGCTGCAGTGAGTGAACAGGAGCCTTAAGAACGTTCAATGAATTTATTCGATCGCAATCTGTAAACAAAACACTGTTGCTGCTAAGGTGACAACAAGCGTCTTGAACATTCAAAGGAGTATGAATGTGTTAAGAATTTATGAAACTTGACAAGTATTGAATGAAGTTGTAGTTATTCTTTAATTAAATAAAAATTAAATACTATTCTTTTTAAATTTGACATATCTTTGAGATGCTGTGATGTAATTGTCCGAAATTATTTTTCTAATACCAAAATTAGTGGCTGCTATAATTTTGGTATTATAAGTACGGTTCATGCTCCGATCATAGCTTAATTGTCTAGATCATGCCCCGATCTTGGTTTAATTGTCTGAATCATACCCCGATCTTGACTTAATTGCTTGAATCATACTAATCTCAGATCATGATCCGATCTAGACAATTAAGCCAAGAATATAATAAAACTATAAATAGCCTGATATTTCAAAATTTGCCACACATATTTCTAAAAAAATTATGGACCTTTGATTGCGTATAAAAATGAATCTAATCAATCAAATCTTAAAGAATTATACATGAAATAGGGGTAAAAAAACTGAAAAATATAATAGAATTAGAAATAGATCGATATCTCAAATATTGAGAAAGCTACAGCGTAAAAAACACGCTTTTCTGAAAAATAAAAATTCTCTTAAAATCCATACCGGTCGACGGTTTTTAATAAAATTAGAGGAAATCATACTTTCTATGATACTCTATTTGTGTGCAAAATTTCAACCCGGTATCTAAAAAATTGTAGAAGTAGATGCGTGTACAAAAAAAATGGGCACAGTAACAACTGTGCCGCAAGCAACACGTAGAACTACGTCAACTGTCACTATTTCATGTTAAAGTATTCGTGATCAAGGGAGGCCAAGGCCCACACAGGGCTGTAACGCCGAGTTCATCATCAGTGACAGTTGACGTAGTTCTACGTTGTTGCTAAAGCTCTCGATGTAAGCTAAATGTAATACAAACAACGTAGAACTACGTCAATTGTCACTGATGATGAACTCGGCGTTACAGCCCTGTGTGGGCATTGGCCTCCCTTGATCACGAATACTTTAACATGAAATAGTGACAGTTGACGTAGTTCTACGTGTTGCTTGCGGCACAGTTGTTACTGTGCCCATTTTTTTAAACATAAATTTATTTTAAAGAAATAAAACAATAAATATTTTTTTATATTTACTGTTGTGTGAGCGAGTGTGTGTGTGTGTGTGTGTGTGTGTAAGCGAGTGTGAGCGAGTGTGTGTGTGTGTGTGTGTGTGTGTAAGCGAGTGTGAGCGAGTGTGTGTGTGTGTGTGTGTGTGTGTGTGTGTGTGTGTGTGTGTGTGTGTGTGTGTGTGTGTGTGTGTGTGTGTGTGTGTGTGTGTGTGTGTGTGAGCGAGTGTGAGTGTGAGTGTGTGAGTGTGAATTTTGCGAAACTTTAAAACGCCACTATAACGAAACGGAAAGAAATAGAGAGTTCGGTCTGGATTTTTCATAAAGGGGATTTCTTAAGCTTTAAAATGAGATGTCATTTATTACACTACGATTATTAGTTGCGAAGATCTAAACGTTCAAAGTGAGACATGTTTTCGTTGAATCTACAAGAAATTTTGCGAAACTTTAAAACGTTACTATAACGAAACGGAAAGAAATAGAGAGTTCGGTCTGAATTTTTCATAAAGGGGACTTCTTAAGCTTTAAAATGAGATGTCATTTATTACTCTACGATTATTAGTTGCGAAGATCTAAACGTTCAAAGTGAGACATGTTTTCGTTGAATCTACAAGAAATTTTGCTAAACATTAAAATGCTACTATAACGAAACGGAAAGAAATAGAGAGTTCGGTCTGGATTTTTCATAAAGGGGACTTCTTATGGCCGGTTTTCACACGCAATGATTGGTGGCGCCAACTGACTGGCATTCATTGGCGCCAGAACCGACTAGCAAACTCACAAGTATTTACACAGTGATTGGCGTATAATATGGAAAATATTTAACATTTATTAAACACACAGTAAATGACAGCAAGCATATAACCTCAAATTTTGAGGTTATATGCTTTGGCCGATAACCTCCAGTAATCGCCACACTACTAGCGCCAGTTTGTATCAAGAGTTTACACTTACATTTTTACTGGCGTTAGTCGACTGGCGCGGCCTGGCGCCACCAATCATTGCGTGTGAAAACCGGCCTTTAAGCTTTAAAATGAGATGTCATTTATTACACTACGATTATTAGTTGCGAAGATCTAAACGTTCAAAGTGAGACATGTTTTCGTTGAATCTACAAGAAATTTTGCGAAACTTTAAAACGTTACTATAACGAAACGAAAAGAAATAGAGAGTTCGGTCTGAATTTTTCATAAAGGGGACTTCTTAAGCTTTAAAATGAGATGTCATTTATTACTCTACGATTATTAGTTGCGAAGATCTAAACGTTCAAAGTGAGACATGTTTTCGTTGAATCTACAAGAAATTTTGCTAAACATTAAAATGCTACTATAACGAAACGGAAAGAAATAGAGAGTTCGGGCTAGATTTATCATAAATGGGACTTCTTAAGCTTTAAAATGAGATGTCATTCATTACTCTACGATTATTAGTTTCGAAGATCTAAACGTTCAAAGTGTGACATATTTTCGTTGCATCGTTGCATCCGTGGATACCCCCCATACCGCGGAGAAAGACGTAGTTCTACGTCAAAAAATCCGTACACACACACACACACGCACGCACGCACGCACACACACACACACGCACGCACACTTTTTGAATGGAATAAATCAATGTAATTATTAATATTTAAGTGATCTATAATAAAAACTCTACTAAAAAAGGTAGACAAAGTCATTTTTAGTTGAATATTTATCAGTAAAAAGGCACTTCTTTTTTTACATCCACTTTCAATCTTTATATATATATTTTTTTTTTTATTCCACTCTATCGCCAACTACTATAGATTTTCGGAAAGAACAACTCTTTTTATATCTAAATACCAATTGTGATAGTCTAAAAAATTTAAGATTTAGGCTGCGTTTTGATATTCACTATTAATATTTAGTATTGAAAATCTATAGTTTACGTCACGTATACTATAGATTTTCAATACTGGCAGTAAATTAAGTGAATATCAAAACTCAGCCTTAATTACATACTTCACTATGTGTGCTATAAGATAAATGTCCTAATTAGACATGGGTCCAAGTCCCAATTTCGGGTCAAGTTTTAAGTTCATCAATGTACTTAAAAGTATACATTATAATATTTATAATAAAAACACGAAACAATATTTTTTATATTCTTTAGTTTATTTACAATTATTATATTCGCACGTTACATTCAGAAACATTGTAGATATTTAAGAAAAAAATATAGAATATTTACTGACTCTTTAGGATTATGAAACTCTTAGACGTTTTGCTAAGAATACTATTATTCTATACAAGCTAAAACAAGGTAAATATGTTTACATTATTAATATAAATTTGATTATACAAAGTGTCCCATTTTAATTGAAACAGTCAAATATCTCGATATCACGTATAGTTAAAAAAAAAATGTTTTAGACAAAAGTTGTATGGTTTCAAGGGGCACACAAGATGGTGGCAATGATTTGACTTTGGATAGTCGTTTAAAGATCAGGTGAAGGTATAACTTATAATTTTTTCGTATAGCAGGAATATAAAATATTCCTACAAAAGAAATTGCAATTCAATAATCAGAATGCATGTATTTTGCGAGCTCATAAATTAGTAAACAATATTTAGTCACAAAATAATTAATTTTATTTATTTTAAGTACAGTTCTCTCTTAAGCCGAGAAGATGGGGTAGTTTTCTTGCGAAGGGGTTGTAGCTCAATAATCAAAATGCATGTATTTTGCGAGCTCATAAATTAGTAAACAATATTAAGTCGCAAAATAATTAATTTTATTTATTTTAAGTACAGTTCTCTCTTAAGCCGAGAAGATGGAGTGGTTTTCTTGCAAAGGGGTTGTAGCTCAATAATCGAAATGCAAGTATTTTAAGAGTTTATTCTTGGAATTTATACGCTATACGAATTATATCCGCGATACAATATATTTTAATTTTTCTCAACATCTTTCTCTTGAGTTGAATCAATTAAAGGGTTGTTTGGGGGTTAAGGGGATGAGCTCAAAAATTGAAACTATATCTCTTCGAAAGCTCATAAATAGCTCCTAATTCTGCCGCAAAAATCGATTCAATATCTCTATTTGTAAATAGTGGGGGGGCTGAGTCAACGTTGACTCAGCTCCCCCACAAAGAATATTAAATTCCTGTTCAGTGTGACGAGCTCAAAATTTTTAATCTGCGGGATATGAAAGTTCATAAATAGCTTGTAATGTTGTGCTTTTAGTTTTTTAATTTCTGCAAGGTGGGGGGGCCAGCTCAACAGGAGTAAGTATTTTAGATGTGACAACTCTGTTATATCGCAACTAACTTCAATTGAATGTCGGAATGTTTGTTTCCTTCTCAAGCGGTCCGTTAATGAGTGATGTTCATAAATTTATTTTGTGTAATTTTCATGTAATATTCAGCACCCCGTGCCTAAGTTATCACAATGAGAAAGATAAGCAATTAAACTTTATTATTAAAGCATTTTTTTCTAATTCAATCCTGTATACGGAAGCGTTGAAAAATCGGCAACATGTTTCAAAGTTATTTTCTTATTCACAAATTTGTCAAAATAATGGAAGTTCGGTAAAATGTATCACTAACTTTTTCTACATCGTATAATACCGGTACGATTTGCTATCAAAATAATTAATCGAAAAGTCTAACGCAAAATATAATTCATAAAGATAAGATTACTGGAGCATTAAGATTACATAGTTGATTTTGATAATAATTTTATAATATTGAGATAATACTTATTTATATTTTCTTGTGATACAAAAAGTATTTTTGTTACAATCTTAAGGGTACGATTTAGCAAACCGGTATTGTAAATCGTACCGAATACTGTTTAATACTGTTTTAATTTTTCTTTTTTGATATAAAACAATGATGAATTTGTTAAAATTTTAGTGTATATTGTTGGCAAATAACCATAGTTTTAAATAAATAAATAAATAAATAAATAAATTTTGTCGTTCCTTTGATAGTTTTATTGTATTTACCTTAGAGGGTACAATTTAGCATACTTTCTCTATATAAATATATTTGTATATAAGTACTAAAGTATAGAAAAATTAAGTTTAATTAAATTAATACAATCTTTATACAGAATTATTTAATAATTGTCTTTAAATTATTATTATTATTATTTATCATTATCTATTAGCTGTCATTAGCAATATATTTATCGCTTTCATACTCTGTATGTTGATTGTATCATGTATCACATTAGTTTTTGTTCTCATGTTGTTTCATAAGAATTCGTGTATGTGTTCACGAAAGTTACATTAATGTAACTTTCATTGAACATAAGAAATACAACAGTATTAGATCTTAAATTCATCCTACGTTTACATGTAGCAATGCCAAATTTTTTTTATCAAATATTTTAGGTAATGTATTACATTTTTATATTCATATATTTTTATTATTATAAAAGAAAAACGATTTGATGAAATTGCTTAAATTTTGAAGATACTTTCAAGATAATATTTTTTATATATTAAAAATAAATTTATTCAATTCTTAACATTTTTAGTAGGCGAGACCGGAGTGGAGTCGTCACTACAATTATCTCGAAATCTGTATGTTGTGTAAACTCGCCATTAATATTGTAAACACTACTTATGGTGCCCATGTGACCAACGGAGTTTAGTGAGATTATATGTTGTGATTTTCATTAAGGCAAACGTGTTTCGGAGATCAAAAGTAAAATTTTTTAAATATTATTTTCTCTCTGAGTCTCGAGATAAGTGATTCTAAAGAGTAATGCATGCTGAACACAAACCCAGTAAAATTTTTTAATTGTTATTAATTTCTAATATTTCATGAGCGATCAAACTTAAAATTTGTGTCCGGGGTAAACTCGTCACCAAGCCATATCATGAAAGCTTTGAGCAAAAATCAAAGTCAAAAAAGCAGCAGTGATTGGATTCTGGCGAGGACTTGGATAATATGTGCTGCGTGTGCTCAGAGATGACGAAGAATATAAAGCTAACGAGAAACAGTGTATTTCATAGGGCACATAAGTGTGTGCGCTTTTCTTGTAATTATTTTCCGCCATCGTGTTTTTAATTAATGTTTCAATTTTTGCACCTTTGTCGTTTTCACTCTATACCAGTTGAACAAAACGACGTAGACTAAAAATGCCCCTACAAATTTTGTAGCCAAGGGTTCACTCTTTACAACGGTATACCACATTTTACTAAAATTATTTGTTTTGTTGTTAAAAATCGGCACCGAAAAAATAGTAACGACTTCGCCTCGGTCTCCCTTAATCATTTTTGTTATACAGCATTAAGTCTCCTACTGCAGCCTATTAAAACACTCCAATCTTTGTCATAAATTTTCTCAAAAACTGATCACTGAAAAAATCTAAAAATATTAACATAGTAACATAAATAAATTTGTTTAAAATTTTATAAAATCCTTAATATTTTTCCTTAACGGAGAAAAAAGAAACTAAAATTAATAAACGATAAAGCTATTCAAATTATTAGAAGCTTAATTAATAATGGCAGAGTCATATATTAAATAAAAATAAAATTAAGAAAATAAGAAATTATATCAAAAATATATCTTATTGGATATGCCAAAGATCATATACAAAACTAAACTAGCAAAATATCAGATAATAACGAGAGTAAATTTTCAATTAGTACCTACTTTTGATTATTAAAAGATTTAAAGAGCGCATAAATAGCGCATTATTATATAATTTATTCATTAAATTTTAATCAAGTGCAGGGGGGGGGTCAACTACGCGTAAATAACTGTAAGTTTTGAGACAGTAAATATATAAAATTAATGCAAAATAGGATAAGTGTGTATACATAAAAACGCTTCTTAAAATAATTTTTAAAAAGATTTTATTCAAAAATAAAATTAAAAATTATTTAACGCCATTTGCAAGAAATTACTAGTAATAATTATAAATTTTCCAGATTGTACTAAAATGTTCGACACAATTTATAAAAATGTGTCCTTTATCTATTAAAGCACATATTTTGTGTTTAGTTCGTATACATTTTTTATTAATATTTATTTTATTATTATTTTATTGTATACATTAATATTTATTTCTGTTTTATTATGGACAATTTAAAAGTATTAGGTATATACATAATATCGTATGTATAAAAATCGAGAGAAGAAAAGCAGAGAGAAAGAAAGAGAGAGAAAAAAAAAATATATATATATATGGGGCATTCCACGCCAATTCGCAAGGGGTCAAACTTCGACCTTTTTATTTTTGATGGCTGCCCGTTTTTTAACAGGTTTTTACGAGTACTATACCCCTGTAAGATCCTTTCTATAATAAATGTAGCGTTTCCGAAATAGAGCCTGCGCAAAATGAGGACTGCAAAATTTCCAATGAATTTTTTCGCCTATTAGACAACGTCTAAGAAAAAAAATCATTGAACATAAAATACGCTATTTAGATCATAGTTTAAAAAAAAAATTACTCCAAATTTTTATAATAATGATTTTAAACTAATAAAGTAAAAAAAACACACAAAAATTTGAATATCTCAAAAACCCCATTTTCTATTTTTTTGAAATTTATAGGGAATATTCTAGGGAGTATTAGAAAAATTTTAAGCCTGGTCCGAAGTTGAGCAGAATTTTTGGGAATTTTTTATAAATTTTTTTGTGAGGCAGTAGTAATATTTGACTCGCAAAAGTGTAGTTAAAAACGCGTTTCAGACAATTCTGAATCGATTTAGATGTACTTTTTTTTAGTGATTGACGTTACTATGATGAAGATCTCGGCATAGCGCACGACAATTGCGATCAACAGTGTGGAAAAGGCGAAAAAAATAGATTTATGAGGAAATTTAATTCAATAAGTACATTTATTTAAGAACATATTATTTATTATTTTGTGCTTAGTATAATTATTCTAAAATGAGTAATCTTTAACAATTAATTTATAATTTTTACTTGGTATGACGCAGTGGACACATTGAGTCTGAGGTATTCTTTTCGTTTGATCGTCCTGTCAAAAATTCGGCAGCAATTTCATAATTTTTTTTGTTCCAATGAGGACTGCAAAATTTTTGCCCCGTCCCAATACGTCAAGTATTGGGACAAAAAAAAATTATAAAATCGCCGCCGAATTTTTGACAGGTCGGTACGATCAAACGAAAAGAACGAAAAGAATACCTCAGACTCAACGTGTCCACTGCGTCATACCAAGTAAAAATTATAAATTAATTGTTAAAGATTACTCATTTTCGAATAATTATACTAAGCACAAAATAATAAATATTATGTTTTTAAATAAATGTACTTATTGAATTAAATTTCCTCATAAATCTATTTTTTTCGCCTTTTCCACACTGTTGATCGCAATTGTCGTGTGCTATGCCGAGATCTTCATCATAGTAACGTCAATCACTAAAAAAAAGTACATCTAAATCGATTCAGAATTGTCTGAAACGCGTTTTTAACTACACTTTTGTGAGTCAAATATTACTACTGCCTCACAAAAAAATTTATAAAAAATTCCCAAAAATTCTGCGCAACTTCGGACCAGGCTTAAAATTTTTCTAATACTCCCTAGAATATTCCCTATAAATTTCAAAAAAATAGAAAATGGGGTTTTTGAGGTATTCAAATTTTTGTGTGTTTTTTTACTTTATTGGTTTAAAATCATTATTATAAAAATTTGGAGTAATTTTTTTTTTAACTATGATCTAAATAGCGTATTTTATGTTCAATGATTTTTTTTCTTAGACGTTGTCTAATAGGCAAAAAAATTCATTGAAAATTTTGCAGTTCTCATTTTGCGCAGGCTCTATTTCGAAAACGCTACATTTATTATAGAAACAATCTTACAGGGGTATAGTACTCGTAAAGACCTGTTAAAAAACGAGCAGCCATCAAAAATAAAAAGGTCGAAGTTTGACCCCTTGCGAATTGGCGTGGAATGCCCCATATATATATAAGAAATTTAACTAAATTATAATATTTAAACTAAAATATTTCAAATTTGTAAATTATTTTTAATTTACATTGCAAAATAAAAATTTAAGGATTAAAAATGATGTCTGTGAAGTTGGCATATCATTTTCTAGCAGATCAAAAATAAAAAAGAGTTCTTGTCGCATGCAGTCGAGTTCTATAGTTCCTGATACTTTTTAGTAATAGTTCTGTTGATTTTGCCAAAAAAATCCATTGAAAAAATTATCTGCTAATTTTCTGAAATCTTAGAGTTCCGGTTTATTTAAAATATTTTTCGAATAGTTCTGAGCATACTCAAGCATTTTCTATAAAATTCTCGACACTAGCAATGTTGTATGATTGTTTAAAAAATTAATACCGCTCGAAAACCGAGTATTTAGAGACAATAGGGTGATATGCTGTACGAAATGTCGCAGTTCCGGTTTATGTAAAATATTTTTCGAATAGTTCTAAGCGTATTGAAGCATTTTCTAAAGAGTTCCCGACCCTGGCAATGTTGTATGATTGTTTAAAAAATTAATACCGCTCGAAAACCGAGTATTTAGAGAGAATAGGGTGATATGCTGTACGAAATGTCGCAGTTCCGGTTTATCTAAAATATTTTTTGAATAGTTCTGAACATACTAAAGCACCCTATTCTTTCTAAATACTCGGTTTTCGAGCGATATTAATTTTTTAAACAATCATACAACATTGCTAGTGTCGAGAATTCTATAGAAAATGCTTGAGTATGCTTAGAACTATTCGAAAAATATTTTAAATAAACCGGAACTTCGAGATTTAAGAAAATTAGCAAATAATTTTTTCAATGCATTTTTTTGGCAAAATTAACAGAACTATTACTAAAAAATATCAGGAACTATAGAACTCGACTGCATGCGACAAGAACTCTTTTTTATTTTTGATCTGCTAGAAAATGATCTGCTACGGGAAGTTAGCAGATCATTTTTTCGATCGACTGTTTTTTGGGTAAAATCACCAGAACTATTACTAAAAAGTATCAGGAACTATAGAACTCGACTGCATGCGACAAGAACTTTCTTTTATTTTTGATCTGCTGGAAAATGATATGCCAACTTCACAGACATTTAAAAATGCACAAATTCAAGAATCCAAGTATTCAAAAATTTTAAACAACTAAGAATTTATAACAAGTAAAAAAATTTAAAAACTGTGTTGTGTCTAAAAAAAAGCAAGTTCTAAATTACAGAATCTATTATATTTAAAAGCGATATAAAAAAATTAACTAATATTCAACAAAAATTACAGGGATCTAAAAATGTATATGTGTGTTACAGGTTTGATCCCGTAGGAATGTAGTCGACCGTGAGTGGAAGGATATATGAAGAAAAAAAGGCGGGAAAAAAGAGCGAAGAGGAATAGTTTACGTTCCGCCATTTCCCGTCAGCAGCTATGAGAAGCGAAAGTAAGAACCAGTGGTCTCAATCGACCTTGAACCTAGCAACAGGATCGATGATCTCATCTCCGAATGCGTTTTGCCCAAGCATATGTTAACATGGAAGTTCACATGAGTATCGAATGTACAATGTAGTGAAAATATTCCGAGATGGTTGAGTATCCCGTAAACAACACATTTTTGAAAAAATATTTCTCAAAAAAATTGTAAGGTTTTCAGAAATTTATTTGATGAGGTTATTCTATTCTAGCGCACCTCTTGTTCCCTTTAGAATAGTTTAGGAGAGTTGGCAAAAAATCCTAAATAGGAAGGGAGATCAAATGGCACCTGTTTGGAATTAATTAAACATACATTTATATTGTCAACTTTATTTGTTGCAACTTTATAGTAAACAATGAGCGACGGTTAAAATCTTTCGATTGTTACTCACAAGGAACCCACGAAAGTGTTTTTCTCCAAGTTTGATGAGCTTTCAATAAGTTTGTTTTCTAGATAAAAATAAGGGACAAATATTTGTTTATACGTGTCTATACGCATGTTTAGGGGGTAAAATACCCCTTTAAAGAAAATCAGTTTTTCTCTTTTGGGTCAAATATCTCCGAAACTATAAAAGATAAAAAAATTTTCTAAAATGGAAATTAAATGAAAACTAAATATATTTCCTTTGACAACAAATTGGCAATCAATACATATAGTTTCACGACGTTTCAACCCAAGATTCGGGTCCTTATCAAGTGATCTAACAAAAATATAGCATGAGATCAATAACATTGTCAATAGTTAATAAAAAAACGAGTAACAGAAATTAAATTATATTTTAGTCCGTGTAAAATTAAAAGAGCGAAATAAAATTTGAAATACCTGATGAGGGAAAGAAAACCATCGCCGACACATTTTCAGTCTAATGCTTATGAAATTTTGATAGAAACATCATACGTGCAAGAGTAGAAATTTATAAAGAATAAGTATGATGTCTCAGTAAAAAAGAGTAAAAGAAAGAGAGTGGTTCTTTATACAAAGAATGTTCCACGACGGCACCATTCCATATCGCATAACACACTAGTGAAAGTTGCGTAAAAATATCGAACCCGGAATATCATCTTTACATAGCCACACGACAAATCATGTTCGCACGATGGAAGTCAGGTACAAACTGACGGTATCGTATATGTTTCAAATTAAAGAAAACAATCGGAAATTAAATGGTTTTGAAAAGTACTTAAACAGTAAAAAAAATTCCATTTTTCTATCTTCTATAGTTTCGGAGATATTCGGCCCAAAAAAGAAAAACTGATTGTTTCACCCTCTAAACATGCGTATGAGAGCGTATAAAAAATACCCTTATTTTTATCTAGAAAACAACATAGTAAAAGACACATCAAAATCGAAGGGGGACACTTCCGTGGGTCTCCTTGTTAATATTAGCGTTATGTATTCGTTAATATAAATAATTATCTCGTTATCTCAAGTTATTATAATCAATTGCGAATGGATATACATTAAATATAATCAATTGCGAATGCAAAGTTTCTTGTCAACATTTTTTTATCTGATAAAGGACTATTAAGTACTCGAAATGTCTTCTACTTCAATACATTTCCGTATTCAAAAGCTGAAATTTTGCAGCTAATTTTCTCATTAATTCCCTCTCCCTCTCC
>JASTWK010001069.1:0-52922 GCA_030770225.1 Temnothorax unifasciatus
TAACCAGTTCGCCGTTGATCATCATCCATCACTCCTTCGCTCTCTGTAATAAGTCATCACATTTATATAAAACAACAATAAATAAACATATAAACAGATTACTATATATAAATAATTATAACTACACGCACAATCTACAATATAAATGTAAATATATTAATAAATAAATACCTTGACAATTTTCCTTCCTTAATCCAGTCCTGTCCTGATCGTGATAATATTTCTTAGACGGGCCGTAGTCGATATGGATTTTGACATATGTAACAAATGTATTTCTCTCTCAGGAACATCCTTTTCCTTTTCAATAAAATTCAATGTCCATGTTGCCAGCAGAGACAGAGATCAGTAAACCGTCCTCTTCCATAAAATCACATGTGCAAATTCTACTTTTACCAGTTCGCCGTTGATCATCATCCATCACTCCTTCGCTCTCTGTAATAAGTCATCACATTTATATAATAAAAACAATAAATAACATATAAACAGATTACTATATATAAATAATTATAACCATACGCACAATCAAAATATATAAATGTAAATATATTAATAAATAAATTACCTTGACAATTCTTGATCGTGATAATATTTCTTAGACGGCCGTAGTCGATATGGATTTTGACATATGTAACAAATGTATATTTCTCAAAAACATCCTTTTCCTTTTTTTTTAAATAAAATTACAATGTCCATGTTGCCAGCATAATATATTAACCTCCTAACGCGACACGACGCGAGCTGTCACATCACGACACACACGCACGAAGCTCGCCGCGATCTCCCGCGATCACACCCGGCTTCGACCGGCCAATCACGCACGCGGAAAAGCGGCAACACAACGCGCGAGATATTTCGACTCGAAACGCTCACTTCTCGGGTAAACATGGATTTTTTTATTATAGACTAGAACACTACAAGCGCGCGTTACACGCGCGCATTTATTTTATTTCATGACAAATATACAACATACATTTTTTATATTTTTATTAGAAGTGAAGAGGTAACGCTAATACCGACATAGGTCCTCTAAAGCGGTACCTTCTTATTTCTCGAAAACTGAACACTGCACTTTATTAATGCTGATAGAAACATAATTTACTTATATAATTAAAGACGTAAAAAACCCATACTTTATACATTTATTGGTTTATATATATATATATATATATATATATATATATATAATCTGCTAAAAATGAATTATTCAAAAGTAATTATTAAAAATAATTAAATTTACCCGAATTTCTTTTACTATATTATATGAATTTATTGTATAAATTCTCAGAGTTTTTGTGAGGAACGTACACAAATCTCTTACAAAAACAGACCCCTTGCAACTAACTTTATTCTACCTTAATCACTAATCCTTACTAACTAATCACCCTATACCTATCTACACACACACACACGCTCGCAATTTCCCTAGCCTATGGACTTTTGTTTCCGTTTACAATTGTTAGTTTCTCACTCCCTCTCCCTCCCTCTCCCTCCCTTCTTCCCCTCTCTCCATCCGCCTCTTTTCCCTTCAACTCCTCTAACCTCCTCAACCAAAATTCTCCCTCTCCCTCACGTTTCGCCCTGTCCTTATCTTTATACTCGCTTATTCGCTTATATATTCGCTTATATTTGCTCTTATATCTAATACCTTATCTCTAAACCTAACCTGTTTCCCCCTCTATTGGACTTCCGTTCCTTTGCCATCCTTCCTCTTCATTCATACCATTCTCTCATTCACCTCTTCCCTTCCCTTCCCTCCACCCTGTCTCTATCGCTTTCATCCTTTCCTCTCCCTCTCCTTTTCTCCCAGAAACTTCCCCACCACTTCCTGCCATACCTATCCATCCCAATTCTCCCATTTGATGCACCCTTCCCATATATGTGTTCCCATGTTTCCTCTTCCCTCTCGCATAGCCTACACTTTATTTTCTCTTCTTTCTCCCAGTATAGTCCCTCCCTAACTTCATTACCGAGTCTAAATATTGCAATCCTACTTCACCTTGCTTCCTCTCAGCCCTTCTTCAAGTATTCCGGAATCCCGTCCTTCCTTATCTTATACCACAGGTTGTATCTCGAGCCCATGATTTTTTCTATCCTTTCTTGTTTTTGTTTCAATTTCTCTCTGGTCTCCAAAATTTCACCTTCCAATTCTTCCTTTTTTTCAACTCTTACCCCCCAACCTTTCTAAATAACTCTTTCTTTCTTTCTCCCAACCTTCCTATTATCTTCCCCTTCTTCTATCTTTCTTTTATTTTTTCCAGGCATTTCCTCGCTATTCCCCCTCCTTTGCCTTCTTCTAGTTTCCTTTCAAATTTCCATGTTCTCTTACTTGCTCTGCCTCTTATCTTCTCTCTCTCCACTTCATCTCTTACCATATATCCTGGTGTCCTCCAATTTAAGCCAAATATCCATCTGAGATATCTCTCCAGTATATCTTCTACCTCCTTCCTTCTTTCCATCCCCATATTTCCGCCCTATATCCTATCACTGTCCATATTAAGGTGTCATATAACCAGATTTTTCTTTCCCAATCCTTTTTCCACATTCTTTTCCCTATCCCGAAAACTTCCCTCATTACTCTCGCCGCTTTACTTCTTCTCTCTCTATTGTGCGCCTCTTGTCCCCCATTTGCCTTTATTGTGTATCCAAGGTATTTGAATTCCTTAACTTCCTCTAATTTTTTCCTTTCCATCTCCAGTCATACTTTTTCTTTCTTCCTCCACCCTTTCTAAATCTCATTATTTTTGTTTTCTCACACCCTTCCTGTCCAGGTATCCCTCTAGCCTGCTTATCATCGATCTCATGTCTTTTTCTTCCTCCGCCATCAACGCTACATCATATCATTATTTTGTTTTCTCTATACTCAATGTACTCAATGTTAATCCCTTCCTGTCCAGGTATCCCTTTAGTCTGCTTATCATCGATCTCATGTCTTTTTTCTCCTCCGCCATCAACGCTACATCATCCGCATACATTAATGTGTATATCTTCTCCCCTCTCAGTCTCACACCTCCCCATCCACTTCATCTTCATATAATCTTCTTCTTCATATAATCTTCCATATCCGCAATTAATAGATTGAAAAGTATTGGGCTTAACGGGCACCCTTGTCTCACACTCTTCGCTATCCAGAATGTTCCTCCACTCTCTCTTTTCATTCTCACCCTACTCTTTGTTTCTCTCAGAACCTCCTCTACCCTGTCTATTAGTCCCTGCCTTACTCCTCTCTTTCTCATCGCCTTAATTAATACTTCTTTGTCCACTGAATCAAACGCCGCTTTTAAATCTATGTATAATACTGTCATCTTTTCTTTCTCCTTTCCTAGTTGTCTATTTATTAAGTAGTTTAGTGCGAATATTTGTTCGTTCGTCCCCATTCCTTTTCTAAATCCTGCTTGATTATCGGGAATCAAATTCTTCGTTTCTGTCTCCTTCCTTATCCTTTCAGCTAGTATCGCTGTGTAGATCTTGTACATCGATGACATAATTGTTATTTCTCTGTAATCCTTCACCTTTTGTCCTTCTCCTTTCTTTATTATTGGAATTATTTCCCCTTCCTTCCATTGTTCCGGCTAACCTTTCCCCCTCCAGATTCGTTTATATATTTCCCATATCCATTTCACCATTTCTTCTCCAAATTTCCACGCCTCGTTCGGTTGTCCCGTCATTGCCTATTGCTTTTTCCCGTTTTCAATTTCTTTATTACGTTTTTTACCTTCTCCAGATCTTTCTCTTCCTCTTTTTACCTATTCCTTCCCCCTTCTCCTTTCACCACCCTATTCTCCACCCCACCCATTAATTCCAAGAAGTACTCCTTCCGCTCTTCCAACTTTATCTCTTCGTTTATCCTCTTCCTTCTCTTTCTTACTCCATCTACCAACTCCTATACCTTTCCTTCCGTTCTTGCTTTGCCTATCTCTCTTATTATCCTTTCCTTTTCCTCTTTCTTCTTTCTTTCGCACATTCCTCTGTACTCCCTTCTCCCTTCTCTATACCTTTCCACCTTTTTCTTTACCTTTCTTCCATTTTCTCAGTTCTCTCCTCACTTCTCTTTTTCTCTCCCAGCATTCTTCATCCCACCACCCTCTTCTGTTCTTGTTAGTCATTCTCCCACCCTTATTTTCGTTCTCCTCTATTACTTTTCTTATCTTCGACATTCCTACTTCTATTTCTTCTTGTAGTTCCCATTTTCCTCCTTCTATCGTCCCTTATAACCTTTTTTTAAATTGCGTTTTTTCCTCCTTGCTACATGTTCCTCTCCTTCTTACTCTTTCTCTCTCTCTCTCCTTCTCTGCTTTCTCTTAAGCTTATCTCTCATCCATACTATTAATGGATGATGATCTGAGTCTACTTTTTCTCCCACTTCCAGTCTCTCCACTTTTTCTCTAACTTTCTTCTTCCTTATAACGTAATCTATAACTGTTTTGCCTTACTCTCCTGTGTATGTAAATTCACCTTCCTTATCTCCTTTCACGCCTCCATTCAATATCATCCATCCTTTTTCCTCTATATACTCCAATAGTTTTCTACCGTCCCTATTTATTTTCTTGTCTTTTAATCTTCTCTTTCCTCCTGTCTTTCTTCCTTCTTCCTCTTCTTCCCATCCTCCTTCCTCACCCGTTCTAGCATTAAAGTCTCCACCTATTACAGTCCTTATTCCCTTTTCCCCCTCTTCCGTCCAATCTTTCAAGCCTTCCAGTTTCCTGTCTGTATCATTATTTACATATATTCCTATTATTCTCCAACTTTCTGCTCCTACTCTTATCTTACATTTGATTTTTCTTTCTTCTTCCTCCGACCTTTTTTCTTCTTTTACCTCTTCTATTCTTTTCCGTATTTCTAATAGCATGTCTCCACTCGCCCTTCCTTTTTTGTTTTTCCTGGTTGTTTTTCCTATCTGCACTCTCCATCTATATTCGCTTGGGATCTTTTCTTTCATCTTCTCCCACCCCCTCTCATCCAACCTGGTGTGCCGCGCCTTGAAGCTCAGGGCCGGCACCGAGTTCTTAGGATCCGCAGGTTGGCAGGAAGAAAGGACACTCACGAGTTGGCGATAGTAGTTGTATTTAATAGATATAAAAAGGTTTCTTGATACACTTGTCTTACACTTATTTCCCTGACTTGCGGGTATGTTAGAGTCACGTTGCGTTGACTCGCAGTGCGCGCTCGGTTCTTAGATTGCCCGCCGCTTATCGGAAGGGCGGGCCTTTTATCGCGCGGAGTCGTTTCCTCGTTGTCGACTCAGCTGTCAGCGCTTTTGCTTCTGTGCTCAGGTCATTAGCCTGGCAATCGGGTGATGCCCGGAATGCCACCTCAGATGTATTTGGCAATAGTCGGACTTGCGCTGGCAGCTGAGTGTCGCAATTAGGGGACGTTGATTTTTGTTTCACAACAAACCATGTCTCCATATATTTATATTATTCTCCAACTTTCTTCTCCTACGCTTATCTTACATTCGAATTTTCCTTCTTCTTCTTCCAACCTTCTTTCTTCTTTTACCTCTTCTATTCTTTTCCGTATTTCTAATAACATGCCTCCACTCGCCCTTCCTTTTTTGTTTTTTTTGGTCGCTATCTGCACTCTCCATCTATATTCGCTTGGGATTTTCTCTTTCATCTTCTCCTATCCCCTCTCATCCAATCCTTTCTTCATACATCCTCTCTTCATCCTCTTTTTTACCTTCATCGTCCCCTTCGTCTTCCATCATCTGCCTCTCTTATTCTTCCCCCTCCTTCTTTCACACTCTCCCTTCGCTGTCTCGCAATATCTCTTCAACCTTCTCCAACTTCCACCATTTTCTTTCTATTTGAATTTTTCCATATCCTACTCTTACACTCTTACCTTTTCCTCTCTCCTGTCTTGCAATGTCTTCTAAATTCCATCTCACCTTCTTCTCCTTCCATGTCAGGTCATCATCTATTCTTATCCCTCTTTCTCTTAGTCTTCTTTTCTCTATCATGACCCTTCTTTTCTGTTCTAGTCCCTGCAGACCTATTACTGTCATTCTTACATCTCCCTCTCCGCCATCTTTAATGACCTTCTTACAACTCACTTCCGTCTCTATTCCTATCTCCTTTAGAATTTCTTTAACCTTTTTTTCTATTTCGTTCCTATTTTCTTTTGTTCCTCTTATAACTATGTTTTTCTTCTTCTTCTCTCTCTCTCATTTCTAATTTCTTATCTATCTCCTTTAACTTTTTTTCCAATCCCTTCTCTCATACATCCTCTTTTTTCCTATTCCCCCTTTTTTATTTTTAATAGCGTCTTCTCCATTTCCATTATTCTCTCTTCCATCTCTTCTTTTTCTCTCATCCATTCTTCTTCTCTCTCTTTTATAAGTCTTTTTAAAACTTCCAGCTCTTGTCTAAATTTCCTCCCTTGTTCTCTCATTATCTCCTTCATCTCTTTTATCCCTTCTCTCATCTCAACTTTTACCTCATTCTTTATCTTTTCGGATAAAGTTCCGAAAAGCCCATACCTCCGATCGTTCTGAAATTTTGTATACTATTATATTTTGATATGCTAATTATGAATATGTCAATGAAAATTGGCGCAAAAGTCATTTTCTAAGTAAAAATAAAAAAAGAAATTTTTGCATATTTTTTAAGGTAATTCTTCAGTTTAGCTACCTCAGCACAGAAATCGATGAAATTAAGTTTATTCGACGCGTTTTTGCACGAAACGAAAGAATCTGGCAGAAAAAAGTGTCGCTCTGCCCCGCGAAAATATTTAACTGTTTAAAGCGCGTCACTAACCTACATAGGTTAGTTGACGCGCTTTAAAAGTATTTAACTGTTTAATGATTTTCGTTAAAGCAGGGCACACACACACACGTGTGTATGTCCTGCTTTATAGAAGTTGTGATTTTCGTTAAAGTAGGGCACACACACACACGTGTGTATGTCCTGCTTTATAGAAGTTGTGATTTTCGTTAAAGCAGAACACACACACAAGTGTGTATGTCCTGCTTTATAGAAGTTGTGATTTCCATATCTCCAAGTATTTTTGTTTATAACTTTTCTATTGAGATCTGTCAAACTTATTTTCTCGTTAAGATTTATTCAAGTATTTCTGAATAATATGAAACAAATAACTTTTTGTTATCTTGTTTTTTCTTACATTATATTTTTCTCGTTAAGTACTGCTTTTACAGTAATAACGTATAGAATATAAAAATTGCTTTTTTAAGAGATATACAATTTTTATTTGGAACTTTTTGTTCTAAAATGTATATTTATTTAGATAATTAAAAAATATGCAAAAATTTTTTTTTTAAATTTTACTTAGAAAATGACCTTTGCGCCAATTTTCATTGACATATTCATAATTAGCATATCAAAATATAATAGTATACAAAATTTCAGAACGATCAGAGGTATGGGCTTTTCGGAACTACAGCCATCTTTTCTATCCAGCTTCTTTTGTCTTCTGTAATTTCCTTGCCTTCTTTTTGCGGCGATCTTTGCAATTTTTCGCTCCTGCTGAAAGCCTATTTTTTTGTTTCCCTTCTTTTTATCGCCCTTCCCTTTCTCTATATTAAACCCACGTTGCCTGTACTTCCTCTTCTCTCCCCCCTCTCTCTCTCCCCCCCCTGTTTTCCTTTCTCTAATTCTTGTGCTCCCCGCTTAATAGTGCTCCTACATGAGCGCCCGCGCACCCACAATTTTTTTACAGAGGTACACGGTACTACGCGCTAAAGGCGCAAATATTAATATTTTTCAACAATTTTTTATGCAATATATTCAATATATGTACTTAAAAAAAAAATTACGCACGCACGCGCGTGTATATATATATATATATATATATATATAAACATTAAACGCGATTATTTTTGCACGTATATATATATATATCTATATATATATATATATATATATCTATATATCTATATATATATATATATATATATATATATATATATATATATATTAATTATAACAATGCACCCCCATCGTCAAGCATCGTCCCCGGCTACCACCCGCCGGTTGCCGCCCGACCGATCCTCCGTCGGACGAGGACAGGGCGCGGTGCGCCCACATTTTTTAAACGTATCCACAACACCGTGTGCGCGGGAAACCGCAGCACCGGTGCCTTCTTCGCACGGCGCCGACAAGCGCCGGAGGGAGCCGATCCGCGCCGAAGGCGAGCGCGCGTCAGCATACCCCCACGCGGCTCGCCCGAAGATCGGCCTGCCTCCCACCGGGCCCGGCGCGCCGAGATATATAAGCCGGCGCTCCGAAAAAAGAGCGACTTCGTCTCCATCCGAGCTTGCCGCTTTTTCTCGACGAAGCCTACCTGCCAACTCTTAGGGCGACACACCAACGAGGTTCAGGGCTCTGAGTCTCGACCGAGGGCTCTCGGGTGTCCCCGTCTTCCACCACCGCCTCCCTGACGGCACGGTTACGCGGGGTCAAGCACGCTCGGTCTCGCAACGAGCACTCTCGCTGCCGTTAGCCCCAGGGCCCCAGCATCCTTAATATCGCGTTCCGTCATACCGCGCCGAGGGCACATGCACTATTTTCCGTTGTACATAATATCGCGTTCCGTCATACCGCGCCGAGTGCACCGGCACTATTTTCCGTTGTAAATCCCGCGCTCCGTTAATATCGCGTTCCGTCCTACCGCGCCAAGTGTACATGCACTATCCTCCGTTGTAAAGGCCGCGTTCCGTTAATATCGCGTTCCATCACACCGCGCCGAGTGCACCTGCACTATCTTCCGTTGTACATATCGCGTGCCGCCACCGTATTGTAAACCCTCCGATCTGTATGTAACTGCGTTCCGTCATACCGCCGAGTGCACATGCACTATCTTCCGTTGTAAAGACCGCGCGCCGTTAGTATCGCGTTCCGTCACACCGCGCCGAGTGCACATGCACTATCTTCCGTTGTAAATACCGCGTGCCGTTACCGTGTTGTAAATTCTCAGATCTGTATGTATCAGTTTGAATAAACCCTCTAGTGTGCATTGTAATCTGATTTCTGTCTCTAGGCCATCTCTCGAACTCCTGCTCCGGCGAGTTAGTCCGCGTTCGATCCAAAAGATAGGCCGTTACATAATAATCTGAAATAAATGTTATTAGGCACGAGTTGATAACCGTTTCCATCGTTATTTATAACGATAAAAACGATTATCAGCGGATCTTATGTCTAACAACATTTATTTTAGATTACACAGGCACACAAAAAAAAAGTGTTTTGGCCGAGACACTACACTAGTGTATTCCCATGTATTTTTTCCCGCTGAATCCGCTGAATCCTGGGGTTGGACGTAACAAAAGTAAATTATCATAATATTTAATAAATACTTTTCAGTAATAAATTCTTTGTAGGTTTAAATAAGATTCAGTAGCATTATTTACATAAAGATGCTTATTAGCATCAGTATATTGAATTAATTATTAATGTTAATGATGAAATATTAATAATACAGGCACACAAAAAGAAAAAATGTTTTGGCCGAGACACTACACTAGTGTATTCCGATGTATTTTTTCCCGCTGAATCCGAATCCGTAGTCAGAATTGTCAGATTGGCTCAAATTTATGACGTTGCACAGGCACACAAAAAAGAAAAAATGTTTTGGCCGAGACACTACACTAGTGTATTCCCATGTATTTTTTCCCGCTGAATCCGAATCCGAAGTCAGAATTGTCAGATTGGCTCAAATTTATAAGAAATTTTGAGCAGTTTTTTGAGGTTCTCTCATAAATTTCAGCCAAACTGACAATTCTGACTTCGGATTCGGATTCAGCGGGAAAAAATACATGGGAATACACTAGTGTAGTGTCTCGGCCAAAACATTTTTTCTTTTTTGTGTGCCTGTGCAACGTCATAAATTTGAGCCAATCTGACAATTCTGACTACGGATTCGGATTCAGCGGGAAAAAATACATCGGAATACACTAGTGTAGTGTCTCGGCCAAAACATTTTTTCTTTTTTGTGTGCCTGTATTATTAATATTTCATCATTAACATTAATAATTAATTCAATATACTGATGCTAATAAGCATCTTTATGTAAATAATGCTACTGAATCTTATTTAAACCTGGAAAGAATTTATTACTGAAAAGTATTTATTAAATATTATCATAGTTTATAGTGTTACGTCCAACCCCAGGATTTGAATGAGAAAAACTGGGAAGCGAAGGAAAGGCTAACCAGAGGGGTAGGGGTAAGGAAGGACGCAACCAGATGCTTACAAATGTCGCTCGCAGGTACACGCTCTGAGGCGCGTGGCGCGAGCCGAACGCACTTTTATGACTCAGGAAGGGTCAAGGTCCGTAGGAACCTTATAACGCCTTCTGTGAGCGGTGCGATCGTCGGTCCTCTTTCGAGTCAGGGAATTCAATCCCTTTAACTCAGGATCGGACCTCGTGTGATTTCAAGAGGGAGAGATGAGTAGTGGTGAGGTCTTATTTTAATGAATGAACGGAGATAAAATTAACATAACTATTTATTCTTATTCGACATAAAAAGGTATTATCTGATATAAAGGTTATATGTATTTGACAAAAAAGGTGTTGTCTGGTATAATAGAAATAATTATGGGTTAAGTAAACAACAAATGAGAATCCGGGAGAGAATAAAATTGAATACATTTAATAGTGTAAATGTCGGACATGTTTGTAATGTGTGTGTGTGTGTGTGTGTGTGTTATTAAATTAAATCAGGTATACTAATGAGGTGTCTATTGTGTAGAATTAAAATGTACATAAATTAATTTAAATCTAACGGGGTTTGTAGCTTAATCTAGTGTGACGATCTCGGGATCCACCTCTAGGTCGAGAATATCAACCGTGGAGGCGGTCGAGGAGGTCGGAGATGGGACACGGGAATACGAGGGTTCGAGCAGGGGGGCGGGATTAAGGTTTATGGGGACCACGCGGAAAGGAGCCACGCGGCAAACCGGGCGATAAGGTGCGGGAATATGGCGAGAGGGGAGGACAACGGGGCGAGAGAGCGCGATAACGGGGCGCCTCTCGTGTGAGCAACCGGGCTCCTCCGTAAACGCCGGCAGGGGCGGTGGACTGGCGACAAGCGAAGGACCGAGTCTAATTTGTTCTTTTTCTAATTTCCTTCGCTCTTGCTGTTTCTGACGATCCCGCTCGTGTTTTATGGCCCTTCGAGATTTCTTAAGGGGGGGACCGCCCGATTCCACTACAAGTTAATAGCTTGTTAATTGTTAAAAACGGTGACCGTCAATTTGGTCCCCGGAAAAAATTTCCCCGGAAATAAGCTCCCGGAAAAAATTTCCCCGTCCAAAGATTTCCCCGACAAAAAGTTCCCCGGAAAAATCCTCCCCGAAAAATTTACACTGTGGAAGTTCCGAGCCTCGCCCCGGAGGACATGTGTAATAAGAAACGCGCACATATATATGTTACGGGCAATTTGATTAATTTGGTCATTATGCATTTAAAGCGCGTCACTAACCCACATAGGTTAGATGACGCGCTTTAAAAGTATTTAATTGTTTAAAGCGCGTCACTAACCTACATAGGTTATCGTCTATTGTGCAAGGGGCCTAAGATTGCCGGAAAAATCAACCGAAATAAGGTGATTTATCAAAATGACTATTTAGCATTGGAAAATATGCATAATGACCGGGAAATTATATCAAATTGCCCGTAACATATATATATATATATATATATAACAGAATGTTCAATATATCGACAATTCACTGCTTTAAAGAAATAAAGTACAAATAAATTAATAAAGCCAACACAAAGGCTCTAAATAATAATAACAGATAACTCATATTAGTTTTTATAATGACAAGGTGGCAGCAACATCTTTCAAATATTTTAATACATTCTGTCGGTTGTAGGTTGCAACAAGACTCTTCAACCGCGCATCGTTGTCTTTGTAGCGTTTTTGTCTTGTATTCGCAGGAGCGTGAGCATTCGCGCGCGCAATGTGAGATTCCACGAGACCCTGCTCTGCTTGAATCAATTAAACGCTTGAATCACGCTAAAGCAATTAAACGGGAGTATTGAGAGATCTTGAGCGAATAGCGCTGAGAGAAGAGATTCTTAATTACCTTGAGCGAGTAATGCTAAAGCAATTAAACGGGAGTATTGAGAGATAATCCGCTGAGGTTCCCAACAGTGAATAGAAAAGAGATTACTCCGAGCCCGCCGATAGATCAGCTAACTCAGGGGTAATATAGAAAAAGAAATTACTCCGAGCCCGCCGATAAATCAGCTAACTCAGGGGTAATATAGAAAAAGAAATTACTCCGAGCCCGCCGATAAATCAGCTAATTCAGGAGTAATTCAGGAATAGAGATTACTTCGAGCCCGCCGATAAATCAGCTAACTCAGAAGCAGTAGAGATCACTCCGAGCCCGCCGATAAATCAGCTAACTCAGGAGTAACATAAAAATAGTGATTACTTCGAGCCCGCCGATAACTCAGCTAACTCAGAAGTATATAGTAGAGATTATTCTGAATCCGCCGATGAATCGGCTAATTCTGAGTAGTGAAGAGAAGGGGAAGGATTAAAGTTTAATGTTTAATCGAGAGACTCCCGAACGGGTGAGTGTCGAGTGAATATGAAAGGAGATAAATAAAGATAAAAGGGGCCCGATTTCAATGTGCGTATGTGTATGTAGAGAACTTACTTTTCGGTGGTGATCTAACGGTGCGGATCTAATAAGTGAAGTGGGATTCTCAGCTCCTCGGTTAGCACTCGTAATTATAACGCGCACTACTTGGTGACAATTCTATCGACGAAAAGGCTCTAAGGTTGAAGTCGACTGATGAGACTGAAGCCAGGGCTGTGGGTGAGACTGAAGTCCAAGGTGAGAAGATGAAGAAGAATGAGAGTGAGTGCTCCAATGTCGGAGTTTATATAGGAAAGTTAAAGGGATGGAAAGGGTGAATTTTGTGTGGGATGTGTCAGGTTTTCATTTTGGGAACTTCTGATTGGAAAAATGCTTCTAACTTTTGTTTAAAGGATTTCTCGTTGGCGGGATGTTTTTACCCGAGAGGCGGATTCTTAAATTTTCACCTATCCAAGAAACCCGGAGACGGTTGTCGATTTTTCTTATTGGGGGTGCAACCCTTCCAGTGACTCACTTGTTTTTCGGTTATTGCTGGTTTCTCTTTTATTAGGGTTTTTTTTTTATCTCGCGGCCCTGTTTTTGTGTTGACGGACGATGCATACCTCTTAATCTTAAATGCAAGCAAAAAAACTCTGCTACGTATATTTATGGACACGTCTCAGTATATTTATGGCACGTCGCTTTGTTTCCGCTTGTCGGAAACATCGTACGTGCATTTTGAAACCTCGCTTGATGCAATAAAGATCTTCATCAACCCATTAAGGCCCATTTGGCGCGTCGTGTCGCCAGATTTTCATTCTTTCTGTTTTGGGCTTGACAAGGCCGATGAAAATTTAGTCACGTATGCTCCGTCCGTCACTAATTCGTCATCTGGAAGGTTGCGTTTAAGTGCCTAGGTAAACAGATACTTTACCTATAAAAAAGGAAAAGGAATGTGTAAGGATCGAGGCTCACTCGTCGATCGACAACCGTCCGTGCTTAGTTTACCTTATCCTAATCTTAACGGCTATCCTGAGCGCAGAGGAATTTAAGCGGAAAAGGGAAATCGTGGAGTTCTCAGGACGTAACACCTTATATAAACTATTTATTAGCATCATATTTAAAATTGTATATTTTATACTAATAAACCTCTTGTTTATGAGATTAAGATTAAGATTTTCAAGATGCAGCAGCATCATTTATGTAAAGAATTATATAATGCTCATTAGTATTGATATATTAAATTGATTATCAATTTAATGATAAATTATTAATTAATTAAACAAAATAAATATTGTAAGATTTGTTAATGGTGATTTCTGCCATTATTTAAACTTACATTGAATAAAATTTATTAGCCGACTTATAATTTAAATTTGCACACATATGCTAATTGCTGACTTTTGCTCTGTGCATAAACATTGTGTGCAAAAAATAATTTAAGTAATAAAATTATAACATATAATGATTATAATGGACTATGGTACGAGCTTTTTCGCTTATTTCGCCGTATTTTACCGTATTAGATTTTATTTAACCTTATTTTACCGTGTTTGATTTTATTTTCCCATAATTTACCGTATTTGATTTTATTTCAACGTTTTTTACCCTGTTTGATTTTATTTCACCGTATTTTACCGCGATTGATTTTATTTCAACGTTTTTTTACCGTATTTGATTTTATTTTGCCATAATTTACCGTATTTGATTTTATTTCAACGTTTTTTACCGTGCTTGATTTTATTTCACCGTATTTTACCGTGTTTGATTTTATTTCACCGTATTTTACCGCGATTGATTTTATTTTAAAGTTTTTTACCGTGTTTAATTTTATTTCAACGTTTTTTACTGTATTTGATTTTATTTCGCCGTATTTTACCGTATTTGATTTTATTTCGCCGTATTGTACCGTATTTGATTTTATTTCGCCGTATTTTACCGTGTTTGATATTATTTCAACGTTTTCTTACCGTATTTGATTTTGTTTCGCCGTATTTTACCGTATTAGATTTTATTTAACCGTATTTTACCGTGTCATAACCTGTATTGTCATCTCGACTTCTGTTTTAACGTTACTGCTGCAGAAATCCGTCACAATTTTATTGCAACTTCGGCTACAAAGTCCATTTTATTGTAAAAAAGATATGCGAGTGATTATAGGTGATGCACCGAAGTCAACGCAATTGTGAACGACCATGCGCGCCTGCTCGAATGGGCAACCCGCCGTACCGCTCTGTATCGTCTTGATACACCCTGTACAAGTATAACATAGGGTATCTTTTCTATTACTAAACTGGCTGCACTAGTTCAAAATTTATTTTTCTCCTTCCAATGTTGAATAAAAAAGATGAACTTACAATTAATGCAGCCAGTTCAGCAATAGAAAACAGATCCACAATATGTAAGCAAATATAGATATCCTTACTTCTGTAAAATAAAATAAAATAAGAGTATTTTATACACTGCATTGTAAATGCTTAAATTCTAAAAAAGTTTATTTTTAAAAGATACATAACATGAATACATGATGTAATACATAACACAAAGATCAGTTATCTTCAATAGTTATAGTTACACAAAAACTATAAATAATGTAACAAGCAAATAAACTCTATAATGCTTGAAAAATAAAAATCAGTCATCTTCAATAGTTACAGTTGCACGAAAACTAAAAGTAATGTAACAAGCAAATAAACTCTATAATGCTCGAAAAATAAAAATCAGTCATCTTCAATAGTTATAGTTGCACGAAAACTAAAAGTAATGTAACAAGCAAATACAATCTATAATGCTTAAAAAATAAAATAGAAAAACTAAACATGTGGAATACTTTTGCTATTATCATAAAATTAAAATCATAACTCAGGTACCAAAAGTATTTGGAAAAGATAATACTACATATATGTGTTTGTAGACAAAAAAGTTTTCATAGTATAATGATAAATTATTCCTAAGAATAATTTAACTGAAAGATATTACATGTCCTCTTCAAGAAGCAATGTTAATATTTTATTCATAACGCGCTTTGAAACGTTTACAGTCATTTCTCTAAGACATGTCTCAATATACTTCGCGCCATCTGTATGACAAATGGCCAATTTCCCACGCGAGAAATTCCCCACTCGAACCCGTGCGGGAATGAGTATTCCCGCACTGCGTGCGGGAATATTTCATTCCCGCACGGCCTCGAGTGAGAAATCTCTCGCGCGTGCGAAATCGGCCATCCGTCGCACAGATGGCGCGTGCACAATAGGCCACTTTCCACGCACTTTGTAATATAAAATAGGGTGTGTAACACGTGCGGGTTGAGAATTGGACACTCGTGCGGGTGAACGCACTCGCCTTCGGCTCGTGCGTCCACTCCGCACTCGTGTCCAATTCTCAACTTCCCGCACTTGTTACACAAATAACTATTATTATATAGTTTTTGTTTCTTGCAACGTTTTTTCTCGAAAATATTAAAGGAAAATATACTTTATTACATAGTTTTTGAAAGCTCTCAATGTAAGCTAAATGTTTGCGCAATTTAATAAATAAATAATGAATGAATAAATGGATGAATGGATTTAATAAATAAATAAATAAATGAATGAATGAATGGGTGAATGGATGAATGGATGAATGGGTGAATGGATTTAATAAATAAATAAATAAATGAATGAATGAATGAATAAATGAATGGATGAATGAATGAATGGATGAATGGGTGAATGGATGAATGGGTGAATGGATTTAATAAATAAATGAATGAATAGATGAATGGATAAATGGATGAATGGATGAATGAATGAATGAATAAATGAATAAATGAATGGATGAATGGATGAATGGATGAATGGATGAATGGGTGAATGGATGAATGGATTTAATAAATAAATGAATGAATGGATGAATGGATGAATGGATTTAATAAATAAATAAATGAATGAATGAATGAATGAATAATGAATAAATGAATAGATGAATGGATGAATGGATGAATGGGTAAATGGATTTAATAAATAAATAAATGAATGAATGAATGAATGAATGAATAAATGAATGGATAAATGGATGAATGGATGAATGGGTGAATGGATTTAATAAATAAATGAATGAATGGATGAATGGATGAATGGATTAATGGATGAATGGGTGAATGGATTTAATAAATAAATAAATGAATGAATGAATGAATGGGTGAATGGATGAATGGGTGAATGGATTTAATAAATAAATAAATAAATGAATGAATGAATGAATAAATGAATGGATGAATGAATGAATGGATGAATGGGTGAATGGATGAATGGGTGAATGGATGAATGGATTTAATAAATAAATGAATGAATGGATGAATGGATGAATGGATAAATGGATGAATGGATAAATGGATGAATGGATAAATGGATGAATGGATAAATGGATGAATGGATAAATAGATGAATGGATGAATGAATGAATGAATAAATGAATGGATGAATGGATGAATGGATGAATGGATGAATGGGTGAATGGATGAATGGATTTAATAAATAAATGAATGAATGGATGAATGGATGAATGGATTTAATAAATAAATAAATGAATGAATGAATGAATGAATAATGAATAAATGAATAGATGAATGGATGAATAGATGAATGGGTGAATTTATTTATTAAATCCATTAGGATTTAATAAATAAATAAATAAATGAATGAATGAATGAATGAATAAATGAATGGATAAATGGATGAATGGATGAATGGGTGAATGGATGAATGGGTGAATGGATGAATGGATTTAATAAATAAATGAATGAATGGATGAATGGATGAATGGATTAATGGATGAATGGGTGAATGGATTTAATAAATAAATAAATGAATGAATGGGTGAATGGATGAATGGATGAATGGATTTAATAAATAAATAAATAAATAAATGAATGAATAAATGAATGGATGAATGGATGGATGAATGAATGAATGAATGGATGAATGAATGAATGAATAAATGAATGAATGAATGGATGAATGGATGAATGGATGAATGGGTGAATGGATGAATGGGTGAATGGATGAATGGATTTAATAAATAAATGAATGAATGGATGAATGGATGAATGGATTTAATAAATAAATAAATGAATGAATGAATGAATGAATGAATAGATGAATGGATGAATGGATGAATGGGTGAATGGGTGAATGGATGAATGGGTGAATGGCTAAATGGATTTAATAAATAAATGAATGAATGGATGAATTGGTGAATGGATAAATGGATGAATGGATAAATGGATGAATGGATGAATGGGTGAATAGATTTAATAAATAAATAAATAAATGAATGAATGAATGGATGAATGAATGAATGGATAAATGGATGAATGGATGAATGGGTGAATGGATGAATGGGTGGATGGATGAATGGATTTAATAAATAAATGAATGAATGGATGAATGGATAAATGGATGAATGGGTAAATGGATTTAATAAATAAATAAATGAATGAATGAATGAGTGAATGGATGAATGGATAAATGGATTTAATAAATAAATAAATGAATGAATGAATAAATAAATAATGAATGGATGAATGGATGAATGGATGAATGGGTAAATGGATGAATGGATTTAATAAATAAATGAATGAATGGATGAATGGGTGAATAGATGAATTGATTTAATAAATAAATGAATGAATGGATGAATGGGTGAATGGATTTAATAAATAAATGAATAAATGAATGGATGAATAGATGAATAGGTAAATGGGTGAATGGATGAATGGATTTAATAAATAAATGAATGAATGGATGAGTGGATGAATGGATGAATGGGTGAATGGATGAATGGATTTAATAAATAAATAAATGAATAAATGAATGGATGAATGGGTGAATGGATGAATGGATTTAATAAATAAATGAATGAATAATGAATGAATGAATGAATGGATGAATGGATAAATGAATGAATGAATAAATAAATGGATAGATAAATGGATGAATGGGTGAATGGATTTAATAAATAAATGAATAAATGAATGGATGAATGGATGAATGGATGAATGGGGTAAATGGGTGAATGGATGAATGGATTTAATAAATAAATAAATGAATGAATGGATGGATAAATAAATGAATAATCGAATCAGTAAAAAATTAATAAAACAGTGCAAAAATTAAAATTTGGCAATATTTCTATAGGACCCATGAGGATTTTCCCCACGTTAAAAAAAAGATGAAAATATATTTTTTAAAATATAATAAAAACATTTAATACGTTTTACTTCTCAAAAATTTTGAAATTAAAGAAAAGAAACATAAATATGCAAATTAACCAATTCATTATATGCTAATAATTTGAGAAATTTTTATAAAAAAAATTTATAAACAAAAAAAATAGGCACAAGTAACAACTGTGCCGCAAGCAACACGTAGAACTACAGTCAACTGTCACTATTTCATGTTAAAGTATTTGTGATCAAGGGAGGCCAAGGCCCACACAGGGCTGTAGCGCAGAGTTCATCATCAGTGACAGTTGACGTAGTTCTACGTTGTTGCTAAAGCTCTCGATGTAAGCTAAATGTAATACAAACAACGTAGAACTACGTCAACTGTCACTGATGGTGAACTCTGCGCTACAGCCCTGTGTGGGCCTTGGCCTCCCTTGATCACAAATACTTTAACATGAAATAGTTGACGTAGTTCTACGTGTTGCTTGCGGCACAGTTGTTACTGTGCCTATTTTTGGTCTGGTTCGCTCCAATTCCTTTAATACGGCTTCTTCGAAACGTGTGTCAGTATTTTCAACTGTTGTTGATTTCTCTACAGACAAATAAAACAATATTTAATCAACTTTTTCATTGCAAAGTGTACAATACAGAAAACATTTGTCATGTACTAACTAATACGTTTGGGGGTACAGGTAAATAAACTAAAGCTTCAGCATCTAAAGTAGATTGTACACTATCTGGAAAAAAATTTAAGTATAGATAAAAAAAGAAAATTTTAAGATTCCTGGGTGCTTACCGCTTCTGTTGTTCTGTAATAACGTCACAATCGAGAAATAACACGTTAAGAATTCTTGCGTGCAATTTCCAAGTAAAAAGATATTTGTATAAAAGAACAGTTGAGATCAATTCAGCACACTTTGAAAATACTCCGAGGTCTGATATCCTTTGACAGTTAATAAACAATCGTAAAATGAATGTAATACGATTAGTTTAAACTTGCAGGTTTATACGCAGGTGTATGACTAGGCTTCGTATTACATTCACTTTGCGGCTGTTTATTAACTGTCAAGGGAAAGAGGTAATTCTCAAAGTATGCTGACGTAATCTAAAGTATTATTTTGTGATAATTTTGTAATGAAATGATCTAAGTGTTATTTTATGCAAATATTTTTTTACTTGGAAATTGCACGCAAAATTCTCCACGTGTCATTTTTTGCTTCTCATGTAATCATCAAACAAGGATAAAAGCGGCGAGTACCTAGGAGCCTTAATAAAAAATGTGTACCTACTACTGCATTTGGACTGATGTACTGATCCACTTATTGTATCAGAATTTGTAGAATTCTGTCTACTATCTGTAAAAAAAGAATACATAAGAAAAATATATTAAAACTTAGAAAAAAAGCAATTTTTGTTTACTTACAAATTTGTTTGGATGGGAGCAATTGCGGCTTTAATAAAGTATTTTATTTTTTTTTATTATACTGCATCTCTTTTTTAATATTGCTTACACTAGGAATTGAGAAAATAATATGCTCTGCTTTTTTGGTGGATGATGACAGCATATTAGGATTTGTATTTTAATATTACTTGTTCTGAAATAGATTAAAATTTGTAACCGAATCAAAATTGACTTTTTAAAAAATATTTAAAAGTTGACTTTTATAGAAAATAATTTTTATGAAATTGAAGAAAAGATAAGAATGAATAGCGGAACAAGAGAGATTATATGATAGATCAATATGAATTATGTTCTTAATACAAAATTAAAATTTGAATTCATGAAACGACATTCCATTCTTTCCACCCAACCCTATATATGTATTATATTTATACATGTCTACTCGCAAAACAGATCAGATTAATGAACAAAACTATTAAATCACTTGTTATTTTGATGAGTTCCAAAAGACTTAAGAATTGTGAGTTCAATATTAAATCTTGAGACCTTGTGTAACTATTGAAACAAGTGTTTGAATCATTCATTGAATCAATGTTTACAAGTATACACATATCACTTATTAATAAAATTTATTATGTACTTTCTGTAATTTATTGTTGGCACTAAAAAACGTAAACTTTCGTAAAGAGGCCAGCTGCTCCTTCTCTTTACAGCTGCACTGCCACTCGGAACGTAAGCACATTCTATAGTGTGTTCTTTGATAAACCGATCTCTTAGGCTTTTCCATTTTATTTGACTTGTGCCAGGAGTTGTACCTACATGCAGTTTTTATTATAAAATTTAATTTATAGCCTTTTTAAGAAAAACGGATAAATTCAATCTGCAACGATTAATCCCTATTTTTTACAAGATTATAATTCTCTAAAAAAAAATGAGGGACTTCCGGTTCCGGTGTGTAGAGAGCAACAGGTGTGCATGTGGCAGAGAGAAATATCGAGGTGGAAAATAGGATTGGAGAAGGCTAGAGAGGTCGAGAGCGGCGGAACAGGGAGACGAGGAAGTGCGAGAGGGCGGAGGTGAAAGGGTTAAGAACGGGAGGAGGCAAATAAGAGGAAAAAAGGTAAGGAAAGTGACGGGCGAGAGGTGACCGGGCGGCGTAGAGTACAGATAGTATAGAGGGGCGACAGACGGGAAGGCGGTGTCGCGAAAGCGAGCATAGATTAGCGGGCATAGACTAGCGAGGATATAGAGGGGATAAATACTAAAAGTGCATTCAGCCATAAGAAAGAGAACAAGTAGGAGGGAAAGGCAGAGGGAAAACGGCGGATGGAGGCAGAGAAGGAAACAGGAATAGAAACTGATCAGCAGGGAAAGACAGGAAGGAAGAGGGAAGGCGAAGGGGAGAAGAAAGCAAGAGGCAGGCCTACCAAGGCGGAGGAGCTAGTTAAACAAAGAGGAAGGGCGGACAGCCTAGGATCGGTCAAAGAGCTCATTCTGAAAAGGAAAAGGAAAGAGTTAGAGGAAGAAGCGGCTAGGGCAGCAGAGAAAGAAATTCTCGAGAAATTTAACGAAACGAGAAGGACTAACAGATCACCGCCAGCAAAGATAAAAAAAGGAGAAGAGGATAGGGGAAGCATGGCGACAGAGGATCTATTAAAGGAGATACTGAAGAAAATAGAAGAGCAGGAGGAGGAAAGGAAAAAGATAAGGAAGAGATAAAGAACGAAATTAAAGGAGGAAAGGAGGAATTGATGAGAAGGGAGGAAATGTGGGAAAAGCAGAGAAAGGCGCTAGAAGAAAAGGTAAAGATGATGGAGGAGAAGATAGAAAAATTAGAGATGAAGGGTGCAGAGGAGGATGGAGGTAGGGAGTTAATAGGGAAAATGAGGGAAATAGAAAGAAGTATGGAGATGACGGAAAGAAGAAGGAGAAAAAACAACATAATCGTGAAGGAGGAGAAGGTAGGAAACGGTAAAGAGAGGAAAGAGAATTTTTAAAAGTTGATGGAAGAACTAAATATTACAGAAGGAATTATAGATGAAATACAAGAAATAGGATACGGGGACTACAAAATGAGACTCTTGAAATGCAAAAATTGGGAAGCTAAAAGAGACATTATGAAGAAAAAGAAAGAAATAGGAAGGAAATATGGAAGCTTCCTGGATGATGATCTCACCAAACAGGAAAGACAAATACAAATGAAAATAAGAAATATAGCAAGGGAAATGAGAGAGAAGGGAAGAAGAGTGACAATTGGGTATCAAAAGCTGTGGGAGGACAACAAGGAATTAAGATGGAATGAAGACAAAGGCAGATTAGAGGAGAGGGTAAACTTTCACAGGGCACATCGAAGAGAATGAGGACAAAGAACACGGGGAGGAAGGGGAAAGTAAAGGCGAGGAGGGAGAGGGAGCGGCAGGAAGAGAACACAGAGAAGAGGACGACGAGTATATAGAGAGAGGAGATGAAGAGAGGGGAGTGAGGGAAGAGACGAAGGTGGTATTTTGGAATGTAGCGGGGATAACAAACAAAGATAGAGACTTTTGGGAGGGGGTAAAGAAGTGGGATGTGATTATTATGATGGAGACATGGATGGATAAGAAAGGGTGGGAGAAGATGAAAGAAAAACTACCAAAGGAATTTAGCTGGAGAGTACAGATAGCGAATAGGAGGAATAAGAAAGGTAGAGCATGCGGAGGCATGCTAGTAGGGATAAGAAAAGGGCTAGAAGAAATAAAGGAGGGAAAAGGGACGGAAGAGGAGGAAAATAGAGTCGAAGCCAAGCTAAGAATAGGAGAGGAAATATGGAAAATAATAGGAATATATATAAATAAAGACATTGATAAGAAGTTAGAAGGCTTGAATGATTGCTTAGAGGAGGGAAAAATAGGAGTAAGGACCATAATAGGTGGAGACTTTAATGCGAGAACTGGAGAGGAGGGAGGATGGGAGGAGGAAGATGAAGAGAGTGTGAAAGAAAGAGGGAGAAAATCGAAAGACAAGAAGGTGAACAAGGATGGTAGGACACTGCTAGAATTTATAGAAGAAAGAGGATTGATGATTTTCAATGGGGGCACGAAGGGAGATGTAGAAGGAGAATTCACATACACGGGAGGAAAGGGTGAAACAGTTATAGATTATATTATAGGTGATGAAGATAGCAGAGAAAAAATAGAAAGACTAGAAATAGGGGACAGAGTAGAGTCAGACCATCACCCGCTAATACTGTGGATAAAAGGCGGAGCGAAGAGAACGCACAGAGGGGAAAAGAGGGAAAGGATAAGAAGAAGAGGAATATGGAATGAAGTAGGAAGAACACAATTTAGGGAGAGACTAGGCACGATGGGACGAAATAGAGATCTGCAAGAGGAAATAGAGGAAGGAACATTGAAGATAAGAAAAGTACTTGAGGAAAATGAGGAGGAGAACGAAAAAGGAGCTATTAAGAACAGAAGAGGATGGTGGGACGAGGAATGTAAGGAAAGTAAGAGGGGAGTGAGAAGAGAATTAAGGAAATGGAGAAAAGGTAAAGGTGAGGTAGAAAGATATAGAGAAAAAAGGAAAGAATATAGGGATATATGCGAAAGGAAGAAGAAGGAGGAGAAAGAAAGGATGATTAGAGAGATCGGAGAAGCGAGAACGGAGGGAGAGGTATGGAAATGGATAGGCAGAGTGAGGAAGAGAAGAAAAAGAGTGAACGATGAGATAAAACCGGAAAAATGGAAGGAGTATTTCATGGAACTGATGGGTGGAGTGGAGAACAGGGTGGTAAAGGGAGAGGGGGACGGAAGTAGACAGGAGGAAGAAGAGATAGAATTAGAAGAGGTAAGAAACGTAATAAAGAAACTGAAGACAGGAAAAGCAATAGGCAATGACGGGGTACCTAACGAGGCATGGAAATATGGAGGAGAAGAAATGGTGAAATGGATATGGGAAGTATGCAAACGGGTCTGGAGAGGGGAAGGATGGCCGGAACAATGGAAGGAAGGTGAGATAATCCCATTAGTTAAGAAAGGAGAAGGGCGGGAGGTGAAGGACTATAGAGGAATAACCATTATGTCATCGATGTACAAAATCTACACGGCGATACTAGCGGAAAGAATAAGAGAGGAAGTAGAAACGAAGAAGCTGATCCCCGATAATCAAGCAGGATTCAGGAAAGGAATGGGAACGATGGACCAAATATTCGCTCTAAACTACCTGGTGAATAGACAAATAGGAAAAGAGAAAGGAAAAATGACGGTATTTTTTGTGGACTTGAAGGCGGCCTTCGATTCAGTGGATAAAAGAGTGTTAATCAAGGCAATGAGAGAAAGAGGAGTGAGACAAGGTCTGATAGACAGAGTGGAGGAAGTACTGAGGGAAACAAAGAGCAGTGTAGGGAGAGGAAGAGAAAGTGGAGGACAATTCTGGACAGCGAAAGGCTTGAGACAGGGATGCCCACTAAGCCCAATACTATTCAATCTACTAATCGCAGACATAGAGGATTACATAAAGAAGGGCGGATGGGGAGGCGTGAAATTAGGAGTAGAGAAGATATACACACTAATGTACGCAGATGATATAGCACTGCTAGCGGAGGAGGAGCAGGACATGAGAGCAATGATAAGCAGGCTAGAAGGATATCTAGACAGAAAAGGTTTAACTCTGAGTATAGAGAAGTCAAAGATAATGAGGTTTAGAAAGGGAGGAGGAAGGAAGAAGAAGTACGACTGGAGATGGAAGGGAAAAAAACTGGAGGAGGTCAAAGAATTCAAGTACCTGGGGTACACGCTGAAGGAGAATGGAGGACAGGAGGCGCACATTAGAGAGAGAAGAAGGAAGGCAGCAAGAGTAATGAGGGAAGTAGTGGGGGATAGGGAAGAGAATGTGGAAAAAGGACTGTAAAAGAAGAATCTGGCTATATGACACCCTGATATGGACGGTGATGGGATACGGGGCAGAAGTATGGGGATGGAAGGAAAGGAGGGAGGTTGAAGGTATTCACGAGAGATATCTTAGATGGGTACTTGGATTAAACTGGAGGACACCGGGATATATGGTCAGAGACGAGCTAGAAAGAGAGAAGATGAGAGCTAGAGCAAGCAAGAGAGCATGGAAGTTTGAAAGAAAACTGGAAGAAGGTAGAGGAGGAGAAATAGCGAGAAAGTGTATGAAAGAAATGAAAGAGAGATGGAAGAAAGGAAGAATAATAGGAAAGTGGGAGCATGAGAGAAAAGTCTACTTGGAAGGGATCGGAGTAGAAGCGGAAGAAGAAGAAGAGCTGGAGGAAGAGGTATTGGAGAAGAAGGAGAAAGAGAAGGAGAGACAAGAAAGGATGGAAAAGATCACGGGATCAAAGTACAACAGGTGGTATAAGAATATAAGGAAGGAAGGGATCCCGGACTATCTAAAGAAAGGATGGGAGGAAGCGAGATGGAGCAGGGTGGCAAGATTCAGACTTGGTAACGAAGTGAGGGAGGGACTATACTGGGGAGAAGAGGAGGATAAAAGGTGCAGGATGTGTGGGAGGGAGGAGGAAACATGGGAACATATATGGGAGGAGTGTGCCAGATGGGAGGAGTGAGACGGAAAAGGATGGCAAGACGTAGTGGGGAGATTACTAGGAGAGAAGGGTGAGGGAGAAAAATGGATGAAAGCAGTAGAGGAAGTAAGACGAGAGGGAAGAGGGAGAAGAATGGAAGGGGAGGGGGGAGGAGCCAATAACCACTCGAAAGAGGGCCAAGGAGGACGAGACAGCGAAAAGGATTAAAGAATCTCCTAATAATGAATTATATTTATATGTATTATATGTGTTATGAACTGTTGTAAAGGGTTGGGTACGTCCCTACAAAACGCCCTTTTAGACCCCATGTGGGTAATAAAGTACATGTTATCTATCTATCTATCTTATACTTATACTGTAAAAATATCTTTAGAAATTAATTAAGTATTAATTTACAAAATAACAAGTAAATATTAATTCAATTTTTTTTTATAAATCAAAGAATATAAAACTGATATCCATATAAGTTTCTCGTTAAAAATAAATTCAAAAAATTTAATTTTGTCAATATGTAATAAACAAAGTTTGCATAACTAAACAATAAAAGAAAACAGAGCTAGCAAACAAAGTTAGGTATTCGTGCTTAGAATGTATATTTTAAATTAGTAACAAATGTTACTAAAATAACAATAAAAAATAACAAATGTTTTGACCTTGAATACGTTTCATCTTAAGCACTAAAGACGAAACGTATTGAAGATCGAAACCGTTGTTGTATTTCATGTTACTAATTTATAATACATAGGCTGCGTTTGTCTTGACGTTTTCTTAGATACTAGTACTAACGTAAATACAGCTGCAATCAAGATCTTCTAAAATTGGGACCACAGTATCACAATCCTGACACCACTGCAAAGAAGAATAAGGTATAAATTATTTTTTAATATAAAATCTAAATAACAATTTGTGAAACAATATTAATGTACAAATCTATTTGTACTATGTATAATTTAAGTTTTATATCTATTATTACATAAACTAATAATGTCATACATAACTATACATGTATATTTACATAACCTATAATTACTACAAGTATTAATTATTTTCTTTCTTATTACTCACTCTATCTTGTATTTGATCATCATCCATTTTCACTGTTGTCTCTTCCGAAAATAACTTTAAATATTTATTAGCTAAAACCTCAAATAGTTTTTACTTTTCACGTGCCGACGATAAATCGCACAATCGTCTCCGCGTTCAAGATTCACTAGAAATTAATGTGGTATCTATTGGTACAATTGATTGGCGTTTTCTTCCGCGCGGCAAAAGTAGGATCGAGTTCAACATTTTACGCGCGGCGGAAGTTACATATCTATTACTTCCGGAAAAGCGGTCGATTGATTGGCTAACGCGTGAGCCACGCGTTATTCCCTAGCGTTGCCGCGTCCTGTGTGCAGGAGCCATTACCGATATGACTTTCACGCACTCGCCGAATGACTTGCTTCTAGAATGTTTTACGCGTGGAATATTCTTTGACGGATTTCCGCACTATCCCTGATGCCGATTCTCCAGGTTGATAGCACATGACCAACTTACTCGGGCGTTGACGGAAACCTTTGCGCACGTCCTTTGAGATGCTCCTTAACGTATTCGCGGTGTCGCTTTCTGGCGAAGTTGCTCGGTTTGACTTTGATGTGATTGCCGACGACGCCGACCCCTTAGTTGTGTACACTGGGTCTCTCCCATACTCCTTTTATGTACTTTGCCAGGAGAAGATGTTGGTGCCGCCATTTCTCGGCACGGTGTATTTTCTTCGACGCCGACCTTTTGGGCATGTGTACCAGGTCTTTCTGAGTACTCCTCTGCCGCTTGTTCCAGGAGACGATGTGGGTGCAGCTAACTTCGGGCACCGTCACTTTCTGACGACGCCGACCTTACGGGCGTATTCCTGGGATGGCCCTGAGCCCCTCCATATAGTCTATTCCAGGAGATGGCGTTGGTGTCGCCAATTCCTGGCACCGTCACTTTTCGACGTCGCCGACCCTATGGGTATGTTCACAGGGTGGCCCTGAGCTTTTCTATACGGTCTGTTCCAGGAGAAGACGTCGGTGTCGCCAACTCCTGGCACCTGGGTTTCCTAACGACGCCGACCTTATAGGCGTGTCCTTGGGACTCCCCTGAGCATGTTAAGATAGATAATTCCAGGGGATGATGCTTGTACCACTAACTCCTAGACCCTTGATCCTAGGATGACGTAGACCTCTTGGGCGTGTTCCTTAGTGCTATGTCTTAAGGTATAAGGACCGTAGTCTAAAGGCCGTAGGTAACTGTTACTTTATTCTCATAATACATGTGTGTCTCGGACGGCGGGCACACGGAGAGTGATCACACTCGAGCCTACGGGAAGCGATCCCCGTGCGAGCGCGGGCCGATGGCACGCGCTTACCGCGTGCGCTACGTACAAACATATACATCGCGGCGCACGTACACCACATCTCTTCCCCTTTTTCTAAGGTATACGCCCGCACACCTTATTATTCCGCTGACGGTCCGCTATTCGCGCTGAGCGCCGTATCGGCTTGACAATCTGGTCGGTATGACGCTTCGTGACAATACCCGCTTCGGTTTTCACTCTAAACGTAGACGGTGATAATTCTTTAATGATTTTGGCCGGGATACGCTTCTCGCCAGACGTATCGTGATTGTCGATCATGACTAAATCACCTGCGTTTAGTTGTACATTGCGCGAATGCGGGCTATTCTCGATTTGCGACTGCTGCTTCTCACATACTCTCTTTCGCACGCTCGGTCTTAATAAGTCGAAGCGTGTTCTAAGCTCTCGCTTATAGAACAACAACGCCGCCGACTTTCCGGTTGTGCAGTGTGGCGTACTGCGGTAGTCGAACATGAATTTATTTATGGCTTTATATACGCTTTCCCCTCCTTTTACAATTTTTGCCACTTTATCCTTGAACGTGCCTACAAAATTTTCGGCAGCACCGTTTGTCGCCGGATGATAGGGCGGAGAGAAACTGTGCTCGACACCGTTGCTTACTAAAAATTCCTCTAGTTCGTCGCTTCTAAACTGCGGACCGTTGTCCGTAACGATATGGTTTGGTAGTCCGTGTCTAGCGAATAATTTGTCAAGTACTTCGTAGACCTCTTGGGCGTGTTCCTTAGTGCTATGTCTTAAGGTATAAGGACCGTAGTCTAAAGGCCGTAGGTAACTGTTACTTTATTCTCATAATACATGTGTGTATCGGACGGCGGGCACACGGAGAGTGATCACACTCGAGCCTACGGGGAGCGATCCCCGATTACTCTGTATGTCTTGGTGTTATTTCGGAAGTTAATAACTTCCGGCCACTTCGAAAAGGCATCCACCACGACCAAATACATTTCCCCGTGAAATGGGCCTAAAAAGTCTACGTGTATCCTATCCCAAGCCTTTTCTGGCCAAGGCCATGGCGTCAATGGTGCATGTGGTGGCGCTTTTTGCTCTTCGATGCAAGTTTTACATGACTTTACGGTATTTTCAATATCTAGATCGATATTTGGCCACCACATATACGATCGTGCCAAGGACTTAATTTTTACTATGCCTAGGTGTGACACATGAAGGTCACGTAATAGTTGCGCGCGTAATAATTCTGGAATAATAATCCTACATCCCCAAAACAAGCAGTTCTCTTCTATTGCAATTTCGTGCCTTTTAGAAAAATATTTTTGTTCCTCGTCGGATAATTCTTTAGCATTACTCGGCCATCCTAGTGTACAAAATTTCATGATTCTACTTAAAACTTTGTCGCGTTTCGTTTCCAGGACTACCTTTTGCCAGCCTACGTTATTCATTTTTTCATTAATATAATGAACTGGTGTAAAGTCCGCGCCGAAAATATCTGTTTCGTCCTCAATAGGTAAGCGCGATAATGCATCACAGTTTCCATTACTTTCCGATTTTATGTACTCGATCTTGTATTGAAACCCTGACAAAAAGTATGCCCATCTTTGCAATCGACTTGCCGCTGTGAGTGGTATGCCCCTTTTTGGGCCAAAAATGTGCTCTAACGGCTTATGATCCGTTCGCAAAACTATCTCTCGACCATACACAAAATTATAAAACTTCATGAACCCAAATACGATTGCGCTGGCCTCTTTATCTATAATCGCTCTGTGTATTTCCTTTTCCGGAATTCTTTTTGACGCATAGGCGATTGGTTTTTCCGTCCCGTCTTTATACTTGTGCGATAAAATCGCCGCAAGTCCGTACATTGACGCATCGCAAGCCAAAACCAACTCCTCGTTCGGGTCGTAATGCGCCAACACTCTCGGAGAAATTAACTCGTTTTTTACCCAGCGAAAAGCCTCCTCACACTCCTTGGTCCATTCAAAATTTTTCTTATTTGCACAATCAAACAGTGGCTTTAATTTTTCAGATCTTTTCTCCAAAAACCTCGCGTAAAAGTTAATTAAGCCAAGGAATGAGGCAAGCTGTTTGCTGTTCGTTGGTTTTGGCGCTTCAACCATCGCCTTAACCTTTGATTTTGCCTTATATAGGCCGTTCGCATCGATTACAAACCCTAAGACTTCAATGCGTTCTTTCATAAAGTCGCATTTTTCCTTATTTAATCTCAAACCGCATTCCTCTAACCGTTTACAAACTTTTCATAGATTGTCTACGTGTTCTTCGTGCGTGCGGCCGGTTACGAAGATATTGTCCAAGTACGCGATCGTATTCGGAATACCCTGCAAACACTCATTCATTATTTGCTGAAATTCGCCTGGGGCGGACGCCGTACCCTCGGTCATTTTCGTATACCGCAGCAGCCCCACATGCATCGTAATCGTTAAAAATTCTTGCGATTTTTTGTCAATTGGAATCTGCATGTACGCATGTGGCAGGTCAAGTTGCGTATACAATCGCCCCCCTCGCAATTCGTTAAAGATATCGTCAATGTGTGGAAACGGTCGTTTGGTCACGCTTAAACTCGGGTTTATAGTTAATTTAAAGTCGCCACATATTCTTACTTCGCCATTGTTTTTTAACACGGGAACGATCGGCGTGGCCCACTCGCTCGTTTCCACCTTTACCAAATGACCCAACGACATTAGTCTTTCGATTTCCTTCTCTACTTTAATTTTAAGCGCGTACGGGACGTGCCTAGCCCCAAGTGCGATCGGTTTCGTATTTTCTTTCACGTGTAACTTAACCTCTCGTTTATTATATAGCCCGGACGTGCTTCCAAATAATACATTAAATTCAGTCAGAATTTTCTCTCTCACATCATCTACATTTAATTTTAACAATTTATTACTGTTATCAACCGATGCGATAATGTCCGGCATTTTTAAAGGCCAACGGCCGAATTCTGCCAGCCACTGCCTACCTATCAGGGGTGGGCCACTACCCTTAAGCAATAAACAATTTAATGTTTTTGACTGATTATCTAAATTTACTTTTAAATTCTTTAATTGCCCAATCGGCCTCATCTCGTTTTGTTCGTAACCGTATAAATTTGTACTACATTTATCAACTTTCCAATTTCTCAAATTTCCGTTTTTAAACTCTTCTGACATTACTGTATAGTACGTACCTGAGTCCACTTCCATCCGGACTGTTTTCCCGTTCAATTTAACATTAATAAACATCGGATCCGCTTTTGTATTTACGTTTAATGATTTACAATTCATTTCCCTATCATTCGCGCGCAGCGAGAAAAAATCGCAAATGTTACTGCCCGCTGAACCGCTGCTGCACCCTGGCTCGCCGTCTGTAACCTGCAAAAATTTATTTCCGGCTCGCTTCTTTTTGAAGCACGCGCGCTCCAGGTGCCCCTTTTTCTGGCAGAAGTTGCACACTGTCCCTCGGTGTCTGCATGCAATGGCCATGTGGCCTGGGTTGCCACAACAGAAACAGTTCCGCTTGGTGCCCGTATCTGCGCGTTCGCTTGGCTCCGTTCGCCTTGGGTTGTCAGAATTTCCTTGTCGGTCCTGAGGTCGTCCCTTCTGGTTTTTCCAAGATTTTCCCTTCTTCGTATGTCTCATGGCAAAAACTTCCTCCTTTTGACCCTTGCTGGCCAAAGTCCTCACGGCTCCTGCGGCATTTTTTGTCGCACTTTCTCGGGCCGTTGCCTCCTTGAGCGCCTTGTCGAAAGTGAGATCGGTCAATTTAAATAACTCGACTCTCGTGGACTCGTCGTGAATACCACACACTAGTTGATCCCTTAAGGCTGCTTTCAGGTCTGGAAAATTGCAATTCAGCGCTAATTTCCTTAGTCGCGCTGCAAAATCGGCGACTGATTCGCTCGTCCCTTGCTTGGCGCTGTTGAACCTGCACCTCTCCATCACTTCCGATGGCTTAGGATTGAGCTGATCTGACATTAGTTTCACTAAGTCGGCATACCCTTTCGTCGCTGGCTTGTCGGGCGCACATAAATTTCGAATGAGCATGTACGCTTCCTCGTCGAAATGCGTCAGCAGCGTGGCGACTCGCATTCTATCGTCTTCGGTTTTCTTCACGATAAAATACAGTTCCATTCTTTCCACAAATGCATCCCAGTCGTCGGTTTTTAGATGGAATAGTAGCTTCGTGTTGTCCGCCATGCTGTTTTCGTCACTACCGGCGTCACTAGAATCGCGCTCGGTAGCGCTTCCTGCCTTCTCGACGTCGGGCTGCTCTACACGCGCCGACTTATGTCCGCTTTTCGGAGCGGCTTCCACCACGTTTTTACTGACCTCGGTTTCCGCTCGTACTAGATCGGATAGTTGCTTACGCAATATATCGCGCTTCGTATCTTCACTCGCCTCGTATCCTCTTTTTTTCAACTCCCGAATGATATCTCGTTTCGATAGGTGATACGCTTCGTTGAGCGTCAGTTGCTCCTTAGCGTCGTCGTCCGCGTCCGTATAATCGGACTCGACCTCAGTCATCGGCGTACCGTGCGCATCACTGTCCTTTACTTAGCTGATAACACTGACACCCGTGCTTCGGGTATCGCACCTCGAACGTTCGTATCGTACACGGTCCTTAACGCCCGATCGCCACGTGGCGTGGACGTGCTTATGCGATACACTGTTCACTTCACTGTATGTAGAAACGCGCACGAATTACTTCTTGTGCACGCGCTTTACTGTCTATAAATGTCCGCACGAATTGCTTCTCGTGCTCCTGCAATGCGTACTTACGCGAGCATATATGACTCTCCCGTTCACGCACTGTTTTCGCGCCACGTCGTTCGGGCGGGAGTCACCTCTTACTTTTCGTCGCCGGTTGCCGGCAAAGCACACACAATTTTCGTATTTCCGAATCCTCGTCGCCAGTTGCTATGTCTTAAGTCTAAAGGCCGTAGGTAACTGTTACTTTATTCTCATAATACATGTGTGTCTCGGACGGCGGGCACACGGAGAGTGATCACACTCGAGCCTACGGGGAGCGATCCCCGTGCGAGCGCGGGCCGATGGCACGCGCTTACCGCGTGCGCTACGTACAAACATATACATCGCGGCGCACGTACACCACACTTAGCTTACTCTGATCCTCTCTGGGACGCTTGTCCCCAAAGATGGCGTTGGTGTGCCGAACTTCTGGCACCGCTAATTTGGGGTTATGCATGGGCGTGTATATTTTGTGTCGCGCAATGTATTTCTAACCTTAATTCTAAGCAAGGACGTCGGTGCCTCGCACTCCTAGCTCCGTGACACTACGTCGTAGCCGCTTTTACGGGCACGTGTCTCGGGTGTGCTCGCAAGCATTTCAATGTTGTTTCCTGGAGGTTATTGTGGTTCTCGCTTTAAGCGCACGCCGATTGCACCGATTCGCGTGCGATTCAAGAAAAGAACTTATAATTAATTTATTAACGCAAGAACCTTGCAAAACAAAAAGAAAAAGGGAATCGGTTTGTTTAATAATATTTTTACGCAATGCGCTTCTATCGCGCCCTGTAGAAAAACTTATTTTTATTACCTATTCTAATAAACCCATCACTTAATAAAGAAATTGCCATATGGGCTTAAACCTACGCAAAAACTAAGAGAGCAAAATAAAGAAACTTTTTAATCCCGTCTTCACCGGAAATAAGTTGGCGCTGGAAGTTCATATTTTTTAATAAACTATAGCTCAAACGATTGCTCTTTAATTGCTCCCTCAGAATTAACAATTGCTCCCCTTTTAAAATTATTATTTTTTAAGATATTTGAAAAAAAACGTAAAATTTATAATTTTTACTCAAAAACATATTCTAATAACAATATGCAACTAAATCCGGCATAGAACAATTGCTCCTTAATTGCTCTTTATTGCTCCATCATAATTTTAATGATTTATTGCATTTTTATTGAAAAATTAACAAATTAATCATTTCACAAGTGACGCTGCCGTTACGTATCGGCCGCCTATTGTAACTATGGCTCGGCAGCCATATTGGCGGAAATATTCAAACGTAATATAATAGCTCTATTGTTCATAACTATATCTGAAAGAGTTTAGTCAACATTTCCTATTAATTTTCGATAGAATAACTATTTCTCGCTTCGCTCTATTGGGATTTTCAATCGCTCCATTCGTATAATTAATTTTGTATGACATTTTAGCAAAGAACTGTTTATTTTCTTGGAAAAATACATTTCTCACAGTCTTCTGCAAGTATATCCAACATAAAATGATCCTTAATTGCTACGCGTTGCTCCATCATTACCTTCATAATTTATTGCATTTTTATTAAAAAATTAACAAATTGATCATTTCACAAGTGACGACGCCGCTACCTGTCAGCATTGTGCATGAGCCCTTATTGACGTTAGGCTGAGTTTCTACTGAGCGCGTCACGCGTCGCGTCATCACTAGTTAGGGGCAATTTCACCAACCACGGTTAGCTTAACCGACCTTAGAAAGCAGGGTGGATTCATTTCTATTGGTCAATCCTGCTAACTTTAACCGTCGGTTAAGCTAACCGTGGTCGGTGAAATTGCCCTTTAACCAATCAAAACATCCCATTTTATTGCATTACTTGTGACGGAATCAAAATATTTGATTGGTTGAAAACAAAATGTTTTGATTGGTTAACTTGTGATGCCCATGAAAACCCACCTTTAAGGGCTTAAAACACTTAGGCCGGTATTCATAGTCAGATCTTATATTTAAGATCGTCTTAAGTACGATCTTAAGATGTTATGAACCAATCACAGAGCCGTATTAGCATCTTAAGATATTACTTAAGACGATCTTGAAATAAGATCCGATTATGAATACCGGCCCTATTGTAGATAGGCACTAAGGTTGAGTTTCCACTGAGCGCGTCACGCGTCGCGTCGTCTGTCGTTAATCAATCCAAACCTCCCGTCACAAGTAATGTAATAAAATGGGATGTTTTGATTGGTTAACTTGTGATAACGCGACGCGTGACGCGCTCAGTGAAAATTCAGCCTTAGTGCCCATCTACAATAGGTGTTTTAAGCCCTTAAAGGTGAATTTTCATGGGTGAAATGCTGCAGCAGCGAGCAACAGTTTAGTAATTTCTAGAAATGGCCATTTCACTAGAGCTCTAAAAAAGTAAGTATTCTCGTCCGCCATTTTGTATCCAATCATATGTGAAAACATAACCTTTTCAGGAACGTCTCTCGTAAACGTCAGTACGCTTTTCGGTCTCGTATTCTCAGCTTCCAAAATGACTGGCTGCGTTGCAATTAATTGCAGTAATAGAAGCAAAAAAGGGTTTCAACTTTTTCGAATTCCAATAAATGTGGAGCGATGAAAAAAGTGGCTTCAAAATCTTCGCCGTGAACAGTGGATATCAAGCAAGTCAGGTTGTGTCTGTGAAGTACGTCCAACGCTGTAAAAGCAAAGCATTATTTGTGCCTCATTAAATTGAAAATTAATTGTTTTCCTTATTACAGGTACACTTTGAGGATTCAGAATTTGAAAGTAGACGTGTCGACGGTTGGAAAAAATTGAAGCCAAATGCGGTTCCTACTTTATTTTGTGTTCCTAATCCACCTCGCAGGATTGATTCATCTCCAAGGAAGTCTCCATACAAAGTAAATAAATTTCTTTCAAACTTTGCATAATTAATTTATTTTACTGAATTTTATTGTTCGAATTTTGTCGAATGTTCAGAATGTGGTAGTCTTAGATCTCGAGCTATACCGACTTTGGAATCGAGCTTGTGTTTTTCATTAAACTTTCTTCTTTTTTCTTATAATTATAAATTCTTGAATATATGTAACATATTTGATAGCATATCAATGGTTTTCAGAAGCTACGAAATGAAGTTGCTGGCACGTGTGCACAAAAAGTAGCAGAAGTTCCAATTACTCCAGAAATGGTAATATTATTCGACACACTTGTGGTTCTTAATAGAAATTGTTGATTTTTATTCAAAAAACTGTAACATTGTCCAAAATGTTGTAGAACATGGATTATGCTGCCCCATCAAACCATGATGTTTCCAATGAAGTAGAAGTATCCAGTTATATGCCAAAAAGTTTACTGTCATCTGACAGTGAGCAGACTGCACAGGTGGTAGCCGGTTTGTCTTTGAAGGAGGAGAATGGACACTTGCGATCGACGTTTCAACCTGCAAAGGTGGTAGCCGGTTCGTCTTTGGAAGAGGAGAATGGACACGTGCGATCGACGTTTCAACCTGCACAGGTGGTAGCCGGTTCGTCTTTGGAGGAGGAGAATCAGATGCTACGCAGCCAAATAGACAAGATGAAAACTGTAATGGAGTCATTTTTAAACAGTGAGCAGATCGAAATGTTACAAGAGGGGTGACTTTCGCATTGGTCTCATAAAAGTATAATCAAAGCTCTGAAATTTCGGCTTGTTTTGTCTGTTCACGGGTACGATTACCTCCGAAATACTGGCTACCCGTTGCCTGCTTATAGCACGCTTGCCCGACGAATTCAGAATTTCAAATTGAACTTCGGAATTTTTGACGATGTTTTGGAGCTTCTGAAATTCAAGGTTGAAACGATGGACCTCACGGACAGATATTGCATATTATCTTATGACGAAATGGTCATATCAGCTCGACAGGATTATGATAAAAGCAGTGGTACATTTTCGGGTTATGTAACTTTAGGGAAGAATAAGGATGTTCTCGGTCAGAAAATTTTTTTAGTTTTAGTTTAAGGAGTAAAAAATCATTGGAAGCAAGTACTTGCTTGCCATGTGACTCCAAAAGAAAGCATCAATTCTGAAGATGTCAAAGAATTTATTGAGAAATGTATTGTATGTGTCGAAAAGTGCGGTCTGTACGTCTTAGCATTATCTTCAGATTTAGATGCCAGAAATAGGAGTTTGTGGTCTTCTATGGGCATAACCATTATGAAATTTGTACCCTACGTAAATTCATTCCACTTGAACGAACACGACATTTACGCAACGCCTGACGTTTGTCATATTTTAAAGAATTTAAAATCTTCACTCTTAAGGCAGGAGGTGTTTTTACCAGAGGCATATGTGGAGCAAGAAAAGCTTCCATCAAATGTTGTAAGGGGATCGTATGTCAAAATGTTGTGGGAAAAAGAGATTCGCGAGGGGAGAGAAGTTCGGCGCCTGTATCATTTGCACTTCGAAGATGTCCATCCGTCCACATTCGACAAAATGAATGTAGGAGCGGCAGTCCGTTTTTTCTCTTTACAAACTGAAGTCGCGTTGAAAAGTGCGGTTGACGAAAAAGAACTTCTGGAAGAGGCCTTAACAACAGCTGCCTTTATTGGATTAATTAGAGAGTGGTTTTCCCTTGTATCGTCCAAAGTCCGAAAGGCATCGTTAACTTTGAGAAACTGCGATTAAAAATATATTTTTTTTCATAAAATTATTGATTTGTTTAAAGATATTGTTTTTCAAAAAAATTGGAAGCCGCTGAATTATGCCGTCATTCTGGCAACTTCGTCGTTCGCCGATATGGCTGAGTTTTTGTTTAAAAACAAGTTCGAATATTTTGGGTCATCGTTTTACTCAAGATGCGACCGAAAACATTTTTTCTCAGATTAGCAGAAAAGAGGGCCAAATGCCTACTGCGTTGCAGTGCCTGCGAGCCATTAAGATGATTTCAGTCTCTCAATTTGTATCCAATGGCTGCATTCAGCGGACTCAACAGTTGAGACATCTGCTTTCGATGGATCAAACTCCGCTGTGAATTCTCCACTGAATAATCCGCTCGCGAAATCGCTACTTACAAAGATGGCTGCCTTCAGACCGCGTGTTTTGTTCGACAGAAAAAATTTTTGAAAGTATTGCGACTGTTATTGTCTGCATCGGTTCCCACTCAGATTTTGTCACGCAAACGCGAACCAGACTTACAAGGGAACTACCACAATTGTCCGGCTCCGATTTGAATTTCCTTTAAGTATGTTGTTAAACACAAAAATCTAACAGACACGTATTTTTTTATAGGGGCCCTAATTCATCTTTAGGGGATGAAACACCCCTTCGAAAAAATCGGTTTTTCTCTTTCGGGCCGAATATCTCCGAAACTATAAGAGATAGAAAACTTTTCCAAAATGGAAATTAAATGGCTTCAAAAGTACTTTGAAATAATGACAAAACAATTTTTTTATTTCTTTTATTTTTAAACATACTTCCGCCACCAATACATTTTTTTCAAAATTTTAAAAATTTTTTATCACCAAATAAGAGGTTATTTTTTACGAATTCAACCATATATGATAAAGTTATGTTACGATAAACCATTTTCAAGAATTAATTACAAACGCCTCCGTATATACGCTATTCATGCTCATCCGTACTATGTGCGTAAGTAATTATTGTCGAAACAATAAGATATATAAAAAATGTTGTAAGTAAAATTTTTTTAGTTTTCTATATGCTTTATAATTGTATATATATACAATTATAAAGCATATAGAAAATGCTTTATAATTGTATATATATATACAATTATAAAGCATATAGAAAACTAAAAAAATTTTACTTACAACATTTTTTATATATCTTATTGTTTCGACAATAATTACTTACGCACATAGTACGGATGAGCATGAATAGCGTATATACGGAGGCGTTTGTAATTAATTCTTGAAAATGGTTTATCGTAACATAACTTTATCATATATGGTTGAATTCGTAAAAAAATAACCTTTTATTTGGTGATAAAAAATTTTTAAAATTTTGAAAAAAATGTATTGGTGGCGGAAGTATATTTAAAAATAAAAGAAATAAAAAAATTGTTTTGTCATTATTTCAAAGTACTTTTGAAGCCATTTAATTTCCATTTTGGAAAAGTTTTCTATCTCTTATAGTTTCGGAGATATTCGGCCCGAAAGAGAAAAACCGATTTTTTCGAAGGGGTGTTTCATCCCCTAAAGATGAATTAGGGCCCCTATAAAAAAATACGTGTCTGTTAGATTTTTGTGTTTAACAACATACTTAAAGGAAATTCAAATCGGAGCCGGACAGTTGTGGTAGTTCCCTTGTTAGTTAAACATACAGCTATTGCTACGTGGCCGTATTGTCTCGGAAGAGGCAGGTGCTAAAAAACCGAAGAAGAAGAAGAAAAATGTTCCAGACTTTATAAACAAACAGTGGCAAATACTGGCCGTATTGTTTCGAAAGAGGCAGGTGCCAAAAAAACCCCAAGAAGAAGGCTGCCTCCAGACCGTCCAGACCAGTGTGCAAATTATAAAACTTGTAGTATATATAAGTAGGTAAACTATGACAGTTCTACCCCGGGAGCTCCGAGGGGGGTGAGGGGCGGGGGGATACCGCGGGGGGAAACCGCGGGGGGGGATACCGCGGGAAGGGGGGAAGGGAGATACCGCGGGGGGGGTATGCGTTTTCATGCGTCGCGGGGGCGGGGGAGGGGGGTACCGCGTTTTCGTGCGTCGCGGGGGCGGGGTACGCGTTTTCATGCGTCGCGGGGGCGGGGGAGGGGGGTACCGCGTTTTCATGCGTCGCGGGGGCGGGGTACACGTTTTCATGCGTCGCGGGGGCGGGGGAGGGGGGTACCGCGTTTTCATGCGTCGCGGGGGCGGGGTACGCGTTTTCATGCGTCGCGGGGCGGGGGAGGGGGGTACCGCGTTTTCGTGCGTCGCGGGGGCGGGGTATCGCGTTTTCCGGCGCCGCGGGGTGAGGGGACCGCGTTTTCGCCGCGCCGCGGGGTGACCGCGTTTTCGCCGCGCCGCGGGGTGAGGGGCGACCGCGTGCAACGGCCGCGGCGGTCCGCGTGACGTCACCCGCTCGCGTTCCCGGCCCCCGTTCGCGCGCGGTCCCTCGCGCTCCCGGCCCCCGTTCGCGTTATCTCCCCCGTTCGCGTTCCCGGCCCCCGTTCGCGTTCCCGGCCCCCGTTCGCATATCTTTTCTTCGCAAACAATATTTAATCGTTTAGATTTTCGCGATATTTAATTTCTAATATTACATTTAAGTAGACAAAGACAGCTTAATTCTAATGACAGGGAACGGAAAATGAAAAGGAAAAATTGTTTTATCATATTATATGCATTTATTTCTCATGTAGCGCATTATACATAATAGTATCTAAAGCGTAGACTAATAATTCACAATCAATAATTGAATTTTTATCGTAAAATTCACGCAAGATTCTAACTGCATTACATTTATCGATGATACAATTTTGGCGTAAAATGCTTACAAATTGTTTAAATTTTTCACTTACGCCGTGAACATTTTGGTATAGTTGAAAATATACATTCTCGACGCAATGTTCTAGTTCGAACAGGAAGAGTACGGTTGACGGTTTCATGTATAAGCTGGTATCGCACGACGTCAGTTTTACAATGTCTGCGTCGCATATTTTAACGAGCTCCAGATCTCGAAACGCAAGCGATGATGGCGCCGATGACTGCACGAGTCGCTGTATATCTGCACGTTTTTCGATGAGAGCCGTCCACGTTGCATGAGGCAGAATTATCCGATTGCCTCGGTTATCACCAATAAGTATGTCCACAGAGGACATAGGTCCCGCGCCGATTCCAACATCCAAAAATTTGTATGCTGTCGATGTCAGGGCAAATCTCCTTCCCAAAATACGTGGCGTGTGGCGGGGTTTAGCAAAACTGAAAAAATACAAATATATATAATAAAAACTTTTTTACATGTATATACGAAAATTAGCGGTACTTACTCATTGTGCTGTTTCTCGCACGGTTCATCTTGAATCGGAACGTAGTAGTTCATGTTCAAGCTGGAGTAGATAAAATCCACAGATCGAATGGGATACAAACATTGGCGGACCTCTTTTTATTTGGCACTCCCCTCCACATTGTAAACAGTAGTCGTTTCCAATAGGTTGATGTGACACCCGTGATCTCCAGATATACCCATGTGTTGATCCTTCATCATAAACATTACGAACACTGCCACGAACCATACACCAACATGTTTTAACGTATGAGTCCAGAATCTCCCAATTATGTTCAGTTCTAGTGAAATGCCATACAGAATGCGTGGGACACAGTGTTTTATTGCCAGTAAGCACGTTTCGAAAACCGACCTCTCTACCACGAAGCAAACGCACCATCGACGAGCAATAGCGTCCGTCCGTTCCCATACTCTCTTTTACAGATATATCAATTCTCAACCGCGCGAGTAACTCTCGACTGCGCGCTAGAATCCTCGCAGACCATTTATACGTACACAAAAATGCGAATCTTGCAAATAGCGCCAATGTACGGCTGCTGCATGGTGACCACCACCCAATCCACATAAATGTCATATCGTTGTCTAGAACGTGATAAGATCACCTCATCGGGCAATAGCATCAAATATGATTTCTTCAAGACGTGTCTCGCGATGATTTCATCGAACACGTGCAAAACTGCAAATTTTGCAATTTCGCATAAGTCAATGGCATGTTATTGTTTTCAAGAACATACGTGTCTCGCGATAATTTCATCGAACACGTGCGTTTTCTCGTTCTCGTTCACGATTGCGTACGTCTTCCCCGTTCGCGCGCGTCTTCTCTTTCCCTCGCGCGTTCTCGCTCACGATCGCGTACGTTTTCTCGTTCGTGCTCGTCTTCTCGCTCCCGTCACCCATTAGAGTTAGATTATTTTTTATATTATTTTAAGTAATTTATTTATTGGAAATAAGAGGAAGAATATTTAACAATTTATACGAGACAAATGTGAGAAAACGTTTAATGATCGCGCGACGAATGCGGCACGCGCATTCTTATCTAGAGTTACAGCTATGTAATTCTAAACCGCTGACGGTGGACAAGGGAACGGTAGACAGAAGGAAAGATAATTTTAGATACAGTGATATGCATTTTAATATACATTTATTTATCATGTAGCGCATTATACATAATAGTATCTAAAGCGTAGACTAATAATTCACAATCAAAAGTATGTCCACAGAGGACATAGGTCCCGCGCTGATTCCAACATCCAAAAATTTGTATGCTGTTGATGTCAGGTCAAATCTCCTTCCCAAAATACGTGGCGTGTGGCGGGGTTTATCAAAACTGAAAAAATACAAATATATATAATAAAAGCTTTTTTACATGTATATACGAAAATTATCGGTACTTACTCATTGTGCTGTTTCTCGCACGTTTCATCTTGAATCGGAACGTAGATGTACATGATCGATGTGGCGTAGGTAATAACTCCAGATCGAATGGGATAACAACATTGGCGGACCTATTTCTATTTTGCACTCCCCTCCACATTGTATACAGTAGTCGTTTGCGATAGGCAGATGTCTCCAGATAATCCCATGTGTTGATCCTTCATTATAAACTTTACGAAGACTGCCACGAATCATACACCAACATGTTTTAACGTATGAGTCCAGAAAATCCCAATCATGTTCAATTCTTGCGAAATGCCATAAAGAATGCGCGGGACACAGTGTTTTATTGCCAGTAAGCACGTTTCGAAAACCGGCCTCTCTGCCACGAAGATTATGCACAATCGACGAGCAATAGCGTCCGTCCGCTCCCATACTCGCTTTTACAGATATATCAATTCTCAACCGCGCGAGTAACTCTCGACTGCGCGCTAGAATCCTCGCAGACCATTTATACGTACATAAAAATGCGAATCCTGCAAATAGCGCCAATGTACGGCTGCTGCATTGATACAAATCGGAACACCGAAAGTCACGTTATCCTTTTCAAGAACATACGTGTCTCGCGGTGATTTCATCGAACACGTGCAAAACTGCAAATTTTGCAAATAGCGCCGATGTACGGCTGCTGAGATGAAATTGAATATGCTAGCAAACGATGTATCATTAGTAGAATATAAATTGACGAATCTGGGAGGGATACGCTCAGTAGTCGAGAATTGGAAGTCGTGAGTACAATTGTGTAAGAAAGAAGATCGTGCAATAATATGGAGCAAGAGTTGTTGGAGCAATCCGCCCTTTTAAATTCGAGGGAAGAATTTACCGCGTGGGAGCAACGATGCGACGAGTTTATCGAATCGTTGGAAGAACAAAGCCGAATTAAACGGCCACGATTATCGATCGGTCTCAAACAGTCGTTGATTGCTTGTATCGCACGACTCGAAGGTCTGAAAGACTCGGTACGTCAACGTTTCGTGCATGTGGGTGCCGGATACAGTGCGAGTGAGACAGGACTCCGATGGCGCGAGATAGATACGGCTTTTGAAAGTCGTATACTGACCGGTGTGGTGATAAATTCGAAACACATCGACCCACGTCAATTTCTCAAAGATGCGAGAGACATTGTACTCATTCATGTGCGGAACGTCATGCAACGACACGTCAATGTAAAGATAAACACAATGTTTAATGGTGAATTTGTTGCGGGTGACAAACGCGCGAATAAAAGTATCGCTACGAGAAATAGTGAACTCTTCCGTGAGTCCGATCTGCTTGAGTGGTACAAGCGACGCGTCATCGAGCCTACCCTGGCATCGCTGGAGGAATTCCAGGAACGTGATAGCGGATGGGCATTGTCGCGTATACTGAATTTGACTGTTAACGTAAACAAGTACAATCCATTGCACGCGGGGTGTTTTGTGGAAATACCGCGAGAAATTAAAAAGAAGAAAGCGGTGATAAACGTGCGATCAATGGACAATGCATGTTTTGCATGGTCAGTGGTGGCTGCTCTGCATCCAGCCCAAAGACATGCAGAACGGGAATCGTCGTATCCACATTACACGTCAGTGCTAAATCTTACAAACATTAAGTTTCCAATGACGTTGGATCAAATTAAAATTTTTGAAAATTACAACGACATCTCCATCAACGTGTACGGCATCGAGAAAAAAAACGAGGAACTTGCTATCGTGCCAATACGGCTCACCGACAGAAAGATGGACAGGCATGTAAATCTGCTGTACGTGCATGACGACAACGTGGGACATTTTGCATGGATCAAGAACCTATCCCGCTTCGTGAGCTCGCAACTGAGCAGGCACGATGGTCGGAAATACTTTTGCGATCGGTGAGTATACGTCCTAATAAGTAATAAAAATAAACCTTACTTATAAGATATATAAAAAATTTCATTATTTACAGATGTTTACACTATTTCTACACGAGCGAGAAATTAGAAGCCCATACCGTCGACTGTCTGGAGATGAACGACTGCGCGATCAAGTTACCGAGCGATAACGACAAGTGGTTGGCCTTTAAGAATCACAACAGGAAGGAACGAGTTCCGTTTATCATATACGCCGACCTGGAATGTACCCTGGAGAAGATGGAAGCGGATCCGGAAACGTCCAGGTACACGTATCAACATCATCGCGTGTTTAGCATAGGGTACTACGTGCGTTGCTCGTACGACGACTCGTTATCAATGTATCGGTTTCGTCGCGATAAGGATTGCGTCGCGTGGTTCGCCGAGGAGCTAAGACGTTTAGCTCACAATGTAAAGACAATCTTGTCCACTAATTTGCCCATGGCGGATTTCACGCGAGACGAGTGGGAAAAGTTTAACAGCGCAACGCACTGTCACGTGTGCGAAAAACCGTTCGAGCCAGACGAGCCAGACAACGCGCGAGTACGCGATCATTGTCATCTGACCGGTCAGTACAGAGGTCCCGCGCACTCAAACTGTAACTTAAATTATAAAGATTCGCATTGTATTTCCGATAGTTTTTCATAATTTATCAGGCTACGACGCGCATTTTATTATAACGGAAATAGCAACAGCGTACGAAGGACATGTAGATTTACTCCCAATTACAAAAGAGAAATACATTTCGTTTACGAAAAATGTTAAAAGCACCGAAGATAAAGATAAGAAAACTTGCGTTAAATTGCGATTTATCGATTCGTACAAGTGTCTCACCGCTAGTCTCGACAAATTGGCATCTTATCTTAGCAAGGATAAACTGCGAATATTGCAACGCGAATTTTGTAAATTATCCGTAGAAAATTTTGATTTGTTGACACGAAAAGGCGTATTTCCGTACGAGTACATTGACTGCGTCGAAAAGTTGGAGGACTCGTGCTTACCGTCGCGCGACTCGTTTTACAGTTCATTGACAGGTGACACCGTATCTGAAAGCGATTACGCGCACGCCGTCAACGTCTGGCAGCGGTTCTCCATTCGAACGCTCGGTGACTACAGCGATTTATATCTCAAAACCGATGTCTTGCTGTTGGCCGATATCTTTGAAAATTTTCGCGATAGCTGCGTCGCGAGTTATGGACTCGATCCAGCCTATTATTATACTCTACCGGGTTTTACGTGGGATGCTATGTTGAAGCATACACGTATCAATTTCGAATTGCTCACCGACATTGACATGGTCATGTTTATCGAACGCGGTATACGCGGCGGTTTGAGCCAATGTTCGAACAGATACGCGCTGGCCAACAACAAATACATGCAGTCGTATGATCCAGCGAAACCATCATCGTATCTGATGTATTTTGACGTAAACAACTTATACGGCTGGGCAATGTGTCAACCATTGCCATATGCAGATTTTCAATGGGTCGACGACGTAACCAATTTTAATGTTATGGATATCGCGTTGGATTCCTCGATAGGCTACATTCTCGAAGTCGACTTGGAGTATCCGCAACATCTTCACGACGCGCACACTGACCTACCGTTCTGCCCAACGCGCGATAAACCACCTGGTAAGCTGCAGAACAAGCTCCTCGCAACATTATACGATAAGAAACGTTATGTAATACATTATCGCAACCTGCAGCAGTGTACTCGTCACGGTCTTCGTATATCAAAGATTCACCGCATATTGAAATTCGCGCAATCTCCGTGGCTTCGCGATTATATTGAACTAAATACGAAATTTAGAACATTGGCCAAGAATGATTTCGAGAAAAATTTATACAAATTGATGAACAACGCTGTGTTCGGCAAAACCATGGAGAATGTGCGGAATCACGTTGACGTGCGACTCGTGACTCATTGGGAGGGTAGATACGGCGCGGAGGCAATGATCGCGAAACCGAATTTTCATAGCCGAAGCGTCTTTTCGGAGAATTTAGTAGCGATAGAAATGCGAAAACTCGAGGTGAAGTTCGACAAACCAATCTACGTGGGTATGTGCATCCTCGATATATCCAAGACATGTTTGTACGAATTTCATCACGAGTATATGTTACCGTTGTATCGCGAAAAGTGTAAAGTCACGTACACTGATACTGACAGTCTCATTTATCACATCGAGTGCGACGATGTGTATGACACCATGAAGCGCGACATTAATAGATTTGACACTAGCGATTACGCGGTCGATAATGCGTACGGTATCCCACTCGCCAATAAAAAAGTTCCGGGTTTGATGAAAGACGAAAACAACGGCGCGATAATGACTGAATTTGTCGGGCTTAGAGCAAAGATGTACGCCTTGCGAGTGAACGGTAAGAAAGATACGAAAAAGGCTAAAGGTGTTAAGAGTAACGTCGTAGCCAGGTCGATAACGTTCGACGATTACACGCGATGTCTGCGCGACGAAATTGAAATGACGCGACAGCAGGCTTGCATAAGATCCAAACAACACGAGGTGTACACCATGTCCGAAACGAAAATAGCACTAAGTCCGTACGATGATAAACGCTTCATTATACCCGGTTCTACCGAGACGTTGCCATGGGGGCATAATAAAATACCTTAAATATATATATATATATATTGTAATTACATTTAGATATTTATGAAAATAAATGACTCATTTGTATGTATAATATGTTTTTATATTGTAATAAATTTTTTACAATACATTATTCTTGTGTATCCACGAATTGTGTGAATTATCAAATCCTAACCACTTTACATAAACCTCATCCCCCCTTTTGCGCAAAACTTTTTCAACGAGATACACGTCGGGATTAGCAACGCGATGTAACTCGTATTCGTAGAAGCCGCCGGCGACGGGTTTTCCGCAGGAATCTTCCAACAGATACGTCACGGGATTAGTTTTCTGCACTTTGACGATTCTAAACACCTCCGTGGTCCAATTTGGTGTGTATCCTTTCTCGAAGATTGTCTTGAATTTACTCACGCGTACCGAGTCGCCTACTTTGAATCGCGCGGGAGCAGCGATCTTTACGTGACTGTACACCGTTGTTAGGAGCTTGTCGGCGATCGCGGGGGTAACATCGATAGGTCGCATGCCGATAGTTCGATGCTTTCGCGCGTTGTAATCCGATACGAGACCCCGGCAGCGAGTCGATCCATTTGTAATTTCCATTGAGCGTAAACATTTTCCACATGTCGTTCTTGAGCGTGCGATTGAATCGTTCGACGACCGATGCTTTCATTACGGAATAGGTCGAATAGTGATTGATATTATGTTTCTTCAAGAGTTTCTGCACGTTTGCGTTGTAAAATTCTTTGCCCTTGTCAGTCTGCAGATTTTTCGGACATCTTCCACTGTCTCGAATTATTTTCGCAATCGCCGTAGTAACCTCGGTTCCGCTCTTGGCCTTGAGCGGTACGGCCCATGCATGCTTACTCAGCACGTCGATAACAGGTGAGTATGTAGTGATAGCCTCTGTTGAATCGCGTGTATGGGCGCATCTCGACCACATCCGCCTGCCACAGGTCATCGTATCTGCGCACTATGACGCGTCTTCGCGAAAAATTTCTTCTCGCAGGAGCGTGTAATTCTTCCACCAGCCTCCGTCTCTCAGTTGATTGCTTCTTACTAGCCATGACGATGACGCGCAACTGATGCAGAGATCAGATGTACGTTCTTATCTATTCGCGATGATACGCGATAATTACTTCTTGAATCATCTTTTGAAGTTCGTTTAAAGTAATTTGCACGTCATTCTGAAATGCAACCATCTTTCTCTCGATTTCATCCTGCCGATCTTTCAAAATTTGCACGCTCTGCTGCACGTAACGTTTATTGGCCGCATCGCCATCATCTACAGGCGGCGCTATCCGTCGAATCTTGCGCGAATTTGCATCAAAGTCGGTGGCGACCATGCAAAGGGCATTATCGCGCACGTAATTTCTGATTAATCCTCTCCATTGATAGTACGGTTCCGCACCGCCCCTTCCGAGCGATGTACCAAACTTGTTGATCGGCATTTCGATGTTGATTGAATGACTCGCCGACGCGCGGTTTAATTTATAATAAGTCCAGCCTAGCGAAGTTCCTCGATAATCGACATGGATCTCGTTATTGTGACCGGTGTGACCGGCAAGGCGCGAAGCTTCGAGCAATCGGAAGACGATCTACAAGCTCGTTGGGATCGTCCCAATGAACATAGTCGATCTTGTTGTCGTTTAATGTCATGGCACGCGGTATACCTTTTCCAGCTTTTTTACCCGACATCAGCGGTGCAATTATATGATCGATCTTGTTGCCGTTTAATGTCATGGCACGCGGTATACCTTTTCCAGCTATTTTACCCGAAATCAACGGCGCGATTATATTTGTGTATTTGGGTCCTCTGTTGCCATTTATTTGAGCATGAGCATCGTAATTGCGTTTATGAGCACTTGTCGTCAACAGAATGCTCTTGTATGTTTGCATGTCGTCCTCCGTGTAGATGTCGTAATCGGGAAGTTTCTTAAAGATCAACTCGTAAAGACCGCGTGTGCCAGCGTATCGTGTGCCGTTGATAATTATGTTGTCCGCGTTGTCCACGTCAAAATGTTTATTACCTAGCATCATTCCATCGTTGCTGAAATAAACGCCGTATACGGTGTCTATACCGCTTTCTTGATCGCCACTGAGAACTGCCCCGACGTACTTATGGCTCAATGGACCCAAGCGATCTCGCAACATTTTTCGACCCTCAGATGTTTGCAACTGCTCCCGAACAGACGTCACGAGGGAGTCATCCGTGGTTTCAAAAACATCCCCGTTTGCGAGTGATTTGACCATTGGGGGTTGCACGGAAGGCGCTGAGGTTATCGGCGGTTCATTCAATGAATCTTTCGATTTACGCGGTTGTAAAATTTTGGATATTTCGCTCAAATTAGATGGCATATTTATCGATCGTTTCAACGTAACCGGAGTTGAAGCCATTACAGAGTCGTTAAACGAGGCGTTTGGTCGTTTTCGTTTGAGCTTTGGCTCTTCGTCTTCCCACGCCGTTTCATTCTCAATCTTTAACACATCAGATTCCTTGCCAACGGTGTTTTCGGCAATCTGCCTTAGAGGCTCGATGATGGGCTTTAAAGTGTCTCTCCAACGCGATATCTTCCTCCATTTTACCCGTTTTCAAGGCGTGATACTTTTTGCGAATCGAATTGCTCGTTTTCGCAATTTGATTTGCTATCCTCTCGCGCTCTCTAATCTCCTCGCCGCTGTCCATGTTGCGATAACGTTGTTCAATCGACTGCGTCGACGATAACTACGCACGTTTCGGTATCGCAAAGTCGTTAAATCCTTTTCTGTATCGACCATTCGAAATTGCGCTGTCCTTGTCTATCACCACAAATCCATACTTTTGTTGCCAACATGTATGACACAATTTACTGAAATCATCGTAAGACATATCTGTGTTTACGTGATCGTTGTATATGTGTTTCAGATTGGTACCATCCTGTTTAAACAGAATCAATAAATTCGCGTTGTCTCGTATAAGATGCTTCGGTATCTTTGCATACGTCTGACAAAGATAGAAGGAGTCAACGTGCGCGTGCCGGCCCATTGCAAAGTATTCTCTTATCGTATCCTGCGTGTCGCACGCCACGTCATCAAAGATAAAAATAGAATTCGGGAGCGCCTCGCTCGGTGGAATGACGTCACTGTTATTCGAAAACGTAAAGTAGCCAATCTCTTCTATCGGTGTTAGTATATTCTCCAAATATCGATATTTCGGTTGTTGCAACGATTTCGAGTACACATACACGTTCTCGAAACATACACCGTGCGGACTTTCCAGCAAGCTTATCAAGACGTTTGTCTTGCCGCAATTCGACGGACCGCAATGATGCCGCGTATAGAAATCGGTAGCACGTCTCCATGTTTGCGTACCTCTTTCGTTAACTGTATCCTATCGTCAAAGTTTGTCACTTTGATCGTCCGCGATTGTCGTACGAACCGCATTTTACCTCCCTCCACAACGAATGAAAACAGTATCGAGAAAGCTGGCCTATTTATAGAGACGCGTAGAGCTGAGATGCTCAGTCTTTAAAATGTTTTTGCTCGTGTCGGATAACAGCGATATTTACGATTTAACCGCCGAGCAGTTGAAGTATATACCAAAGGTCATTCTACTACGACAGTTTTATAATTACATAGATTACTTGTGGGATAAGCTTCCCGAACATATCAAGGCAGATTCGGAAGTTCAGCAATATCGTCGCTGTTTAAAACATTATAATTTGCCGAGTCAGCAAACGCACATCGACGGTCCGCCACCGTTGATAAAAAACTGCGGCGAATGCCGCCGAAGATAGGTCGAGGTCTGCTGAATCGCGCGATAAATGCGCTTCCGATCGAATTACATATCCCCGGCTATCAATTTTGCGGTCCAGGAACTCATTTAGAAACACGATTGGCAAGAGGTGATCGGGGTATCAATCCATTGGACGCAGCGTGCCGCGAGCACGACATAGCCTACTCGCGTAGCAACGATCTCGCAGAACGACACGTGGCAGACAATATACTCGCCGCGAAAGCGCAAAAACGTGTCACCGCGAACGATTCGACTCTCGGAGAGAGAGCTGCAGCTACAGCCGTCTGGGCGGCCATGAAGGCTAAAACGAAACTCGGTATGGGTTTGAAAACGAAGAAAAAGAAGAAGAAGAACAAGCGAATACTTCCGGTAGCGAAACGCGGCGGTATCCTACCGATCCTGCCGTTGTTGGGGGTTCTCGGTTCGTTGGTCGGTGGAGCGGCGGGAGTCGCAAAGGCCGTGAACGATAACAAAGCCGCGCGACGTCAGCTGGAAGAGATGCAACGTCACAATCGCGCCATGGAAGGTCACGGACTTTATCTCGCTCCGTACAAACGCGGACGGGAGTCTCGAGAAAAAAAAAACGTCGAAGAGACTCTAAAAATCCCCAAGGGTGTAACTACCAACGTGCAATTGCAACAATTTGCAAAACGTATGCGCATTCCATATTTTAGAGGTATTTCATGCGCGACTCGTTACCGATCGGAGGTATACGTCGAAACGAGAGCGGTATCGTGAATTTGGATAATGCCGAGGGACCCGGTACTCACTGGGTGGCGTACGCGAAGAGAGGAGATCGCGCCATATATTTCGACAGTTTCGGCAATCTTCGACCGCCGAAAGAATTGGTGCGATATTTCGAACCGAGCGTGACGAAGATAGAGTACAATCGCACGCCTTTTCAGCGCTACGATCAGAGCAATTGCGGACAACTGTGTCTGCGCTTTCTACAGTCGGTTGACAATCAATTTAAAGACCGGCGTTACGATGTTTAATCTCAGTATTCGTTCAAACATGTCACTGACATTTACGCTCACCGGCAAGAGCAGCATCCTCGCGGTGAGCTACTTTCCCGCCGTGGATTTGAGCGATGGCGATTACGAGCTCGGTCTGACAGATTTTGAAACCTATAACACGATACCGAATGTAAATTCGTCGAACAATAAATTCTACTATGACGATGACGATGATGACAACAAGGAGATTACCCATTCCCGAAGGATCGTACGAACTGCGTGATATAGACATGTATCTGAAACGCGCTCTTTTATGGAACCCAATCCAATATTGTCTCGACAAACGAAGATGAACCGCGCCCATTGATGTTATTCGGGCTCATAACAATACGATGAAGAGCGAGATCAAGTGCGCTTATCGGATAAATTTCACCCACACCGAACAACATTGGATCGCTGCTGGGATTTTCAGCGAATCGCGTGCTGGAGTCGCGACAATGGCACGAATCGGATGTTCCGATAAATATCATCAACGTAAACATTATTCGCATAGAGTGTAACGTGACCGCGGGTGCGTACATCAACGACAAGCACGTGCACACGATACACGAGTTTTCACCGAGTGTGCCTCCTGGATATAAGATATCGGAAACGCCGGCACAGATCATTTACCTTCCGATCATCGTACGGAGCATTTCGGACTTGACGCTTCGCGTCGTGGATCAGGACGGTCGATTGATTGATTTTCGTGGAGAGGAGATCACCGTTAGACTGCATGTACGAAGACGACAGCGATAACGTGAGATGCTCGTACTGAACGAAGCTGAGCAGGTGCAACAGACGAGAAACAAAATTAGAGAGACAATCCGATCGCCAAAGAAGAAACTCACCGCGTCGAACGTTGAATTTTTGAAATCATTGGGTTTCGCCGTACGAAATGGCTAATATCTTAAACATTGGAGGTGAACCGATCTTTGACGACAGCGTCGTCAAGATTGAGACACACACGTACAATCCGTACGCCAACACAACGTTTGGACATAACGATGAGATAAGAATACCCATACAACAGCAGGATTTATACACGTTGCCGTGCGAGAGCTTTCTCTACGTTGAAGGAAGATTGACGATAAAGAAAAAAATGACGCGTCTGAGACAACGCTTGCGAAATAATTGCGTGGGCGTTCATGTTTGACGAAATTCGATACGAGCTCAATGGCGTGGAGATTGATCGCAACAGAAACGTTGGAATAACCAGTACCATCAAGAACTATGTATCGTTTACAAATGACAAAGCAAAAATTATGCAAAATGCCGGATGGGACATTTCTCACCCGGAGGGATATTTCAACTATTGCGTACCGCTCAACACATTGTTGGGCTTTTGCGAGGATTACAAACGCGTGGTTGTTAACGCTCGTCACGAATTAATTTGATACGAGCGCGCAGCGATAACATTTGCATTGTGGGAAATCCTGCGACGGAGCCGGAAATTGAATTGTTTAAAGTACAGTGGCG
>JASTWK010001070.1:0-52930 GCA_030770225.1 Temnothorax unifasciatus
AAAACGTCAATTATTATGATTATGATTATGATTATATTATGAGTATTATTATGATTATGTTTGAGTTTTGAGTTTGATTTAGAGTTTGTTGTGAAAGATTGATTGTGATTATGTTATATATTGTAATGAGGTTTGGGTACGTTCCTCGTAAAAACAAAACGCCTTGTATACCCTGTGGGGATATACAATAAACTACATACATACACAAAGAATTACAGAGGTAACAGTACAAAATAAAAATATTTTATTAAAATACATAAATTTTTTTTGTAAAAAAATTTGGCGCTGCTAGACCTCGAAATTGTAAATAAATAAGGACAACAATAAATAAAAATAATTCAGAGAAGAATGCGACAGAAGTAACAAAATGATTATCAGCGTGGTGTGTATGTGCGAGCGAGTGATATGGGTGTGCGTGTGACGACGGCGAATAATGCGGCTTGTAATTAAGTATGGGATAAGTTTATTTATTTATTTACAATTTCGAGGTCTAGCAGCGCCAAGTTTTTTTACAAGAAAAATTTATGTATTTTAATAAAATATTTTTATTTTGTACTGTTACCTCTGTAATTCTTTGTGATTAAATCTTTTATTCTATTGAAAAATACATATATAAACTTTGTATTTAAATACCTTGTATTCTCTCGTTGGATTAAATATTTTAATAAAATATTTTTATTTTGTACTGTTACCTCTATAATTCTTTGTGACCACTAAAAAATACACATGTAAACTTTGTACTTAAATATCTTGTATTCCCTTTAAATTTAAATAAAATTTTTTAATCTTATAAAATTGTTATCATACATTCTTTTTCTAATTGACACAATGTAAAGATTTTTCAAAGTAGTGCAACAATTATTTTTTGAGGCAATATATATGTTCTCTGTGTAATTGGCGCTGTAATTTACAGAGATATCATTTCTTTTTTGTAATTGTAATAGATCACTTAAAGCGCGACTCTTTTTTGATAAGGTAACATAATTTTGTGATGTCTATCACTTGGGTTATAATTTTTTTGAAATAAAGATACTACTGCTTAGATTTTTTCGAGATACAAAGATTACGTCTACCACTTGTTACTTAGGTTTTTTCGAGGTATAATACTACCACTTTCTTTTTTTTTTCGAGGTAACAACATATACACTACTATGCGTGTACTTGGCGCCTTTTTTTACCTTTTTTTTAAGAAAGGTAATTTTGTACGTGGTCTTTTACCTTAATGTATTTCTTGCGCAATTCTTTGAATTTGTTTTCACATTGCGTGCTAGTGTACACCCACCGACTATTCTCATTTTGAAGAACAATGGCAACTTTTTTCCATACTTCTGAGGCCTTACATTTTCCACTTTTAAAATTATTCTCATGCTCTTTCCAGGCATAAATTAATCTTTTTGTAGCATTATTATCTTTCCAAGATGCTGTAACATTGAACAAATAGGTATAGGCTATGCTACATTAGTCATAGCAATTATTTAATAATTATGATGGAAGCTTTCCAACAAGTGACACAAATTGACACAAACATCGTTCTATCTTTCTTTTTCAGCAATGAGTAACAAAGATAAAACGACACTTGTGTCGCTGAAAAGCTCCCGGGATATTATCAAAAGTACATTATCAAAGAAACGAATGAAGTGATGAAAATTCATACCATGTTGTGTCGACGATTGAGTACTTAACGCACCATTGGATTCGAGATTAAGACTATCGGGTTTATCAATATCACAGTCTAAAATTATTTGTTGTAGCTGAAAGAACACCAAAGACTCTTCCGAAACAGGTACTGATATTAACTTCTTACCTATAAAAAGAAAGATACTTTTTGTAAATATTTTTAATTTAAAAGATGTATGTCACTTAAAAGGTGGAAATAAATAAAAAATTTATCACTCACCTATTACGTCAAGTACTACTAAATTTCCCTGAGGATGGTATATTGGCTGGTTATCTGGACCAGTACATAACTGGTGTCTTTCTTTCAACAACTGTATGCACTCCATTGCCACAGTTGTATCAGAGGAGCTGCTGAGTGTTTCTACAGCTTCTACTTCCTTTTATAAAATTAAAATTAGTGGTGCAATCATCAAATAACATTAAAATGATAAATTTTTTAATTTATAATTATCGGTTATTACTTTACGAGTGTAAAGTATATCATTTGCTTAAGTAACTGTTAAGATATACCTACATAAGATGAATTATTAATTAATATGAATAATAGAAAAACATAATCGTAATTAGCGTCAAGATATTATTAAACGTAGATAAAATCTGATAATAAATTAGCAGTAGGCAATAGAATATAATTAACATTACTTAAATCCAATCATTATAGTTACCTGTTCGACCATTTCGACCAGTTTGATCAGCAAATTGCAAATAGATAATGGAGCTACAAATTTGAGTATTTAAAAGGACAATTTGTAAGAGACGCGAGATGGGGTGACGGCGGTGGCGGCGCGGTTATCGACGGTCGACTGTTGCACGCCGCGATTATATTCCAGAATGGTTCTGGCGCGCGAGGACACGTGAGTCAGTCAGGCATTTTTTAAGAAGCCGAGGATTCGAGAAGTTATCCTGAGCTGTTTTATGTATTACGGTTCGAGAAGTTACGTATTACACGAAGTTATGTATTACGAGAAGTTATGCATTATGAGAAGTTATGTATTACGTGAAGTTATGTTCTTTTAAGTTACGATTCAGACCGTTGTGGTACTCATATGTATTGAGAAAATACACGTATTAAGCAAACGTGGCCAGTTCGACCCATCCTTCACCCTTACAAATTTAAATATTCGCGATATTCGCCAGCCTCACTTCGAAGAGAAAAGATATGTATAATACCCGGTGTATTGTATACAAAGTACTGGACACAGAGATGTACTGGAACTGATTTTCTATTGTTTTTTATAGCGAAAACGAAATAACTTCAATCGGAATTTATTCCAAATAGGACACGTATTATGGAACTTTCTGGAATTAGTCCAGTTGACAAGTACATTTGAAAATTGACTAATTAAGACAAAGCTGCAAAAAATTTTTTTCGCTTTGTTTGGGTGTCAGTAATGACATACTAAGTTTCCGACCTTCCCCGTGGTGTGCTTCGGCCGACAGTTTCCCGAAAAGTGGTGAGGGTAATGTTGGTACGAACGAAAATCCCTAAGGGGTGTCGTTATAATTTCTACGGTTAGCAACACTGTTGAAGTAGTATAGCTGTCAGTTTGCGTAACTTTTTTGACATTTTGACATGAATGTGCACGCGTGTATAATAAATATGTTACGACTGTAATAGTTTATAAATGTAAATGTAAAATACATTGTGGCACTAAAATAAAATAAAATAAAGTAAAATAAAGTAAAATAAAATAAAAGTGAAGTAAATAAAGCAAATAAATAAGTAAATAAATAAATAAATAAGTAAATAAATAAGTAAATAAATAAGTAAGTAATAAGTAATAAATAAGTAAGTAATAAAGTAAGTAAATAAAGTAAGTAAATAAGTAAGTATTAAGTAATAAGTAATATATAAGTAAATAAATAAGTAAATAAATAAATAAATAAGTAATAAGTAAGTGATAAAGTAAGTAAGTAATAAGTAAGTAATAAATAAGTAAGTAAATAAATAAATAAATAAGTAAATAAATAAGTAAATAAATAAGTAAATAAATAAGTAAGTAATAAGTAATAAATAAGTAAGTAATAAAGTAAGTAAATAAAGTAAAATAAAGTAAAATAAAGTAAAATAAAATAAAATTAAGTAAAATTAAATTAAATAAAAATGACAAAAAAACAAAGTGCATAGAGGATAAACGAGGTAAAAAATGATGAATAAATTACACAGGCCCACAAAAAAAGAAAAGTTGTCTGCGCCATGGACTAGACCACGGTATTCCTATGTATTTTTGTCTGCTGAAACCGAATATGACCTTAGTTTTGCCCCTACACGTCAGGATTTTTTTCTACAGCCAAAAACAAGGTGTTTTGCTCCTACAAAACACCCTGTTTTTTGCTGTAGAAAAAATCCTGACGTATAGAGGCAAAACTGAGGTCATATTCGGTTTCAGCAGGCGAAAATATATAGGAATACCATGGTCTAGTCCATGGCGCAGACAATTTTCTTTTTTTGTGGGCCTGTGTTATTATTATTATTATTAGTAATTAAACAATTTTAATTTGTTCAATGGTTTTCGATAAATATCACTCATAGTTGCAGCATCGTTCTTCGCACTCTGGAATCAGTTTGCCATCATCTTCAACTGCGGAATAAAACCTGTGCAAGATAAAAGAAGCATAAACGAGGAAGATAGAAAGAAGTAAATGAAAAATAGACAAATATATCAGATAATTAGCTAAATATTCTCATAAAATAAAAGATTATGCAAATAATTATTTTTTTTGTTCTATAGCTTTCCAGCTAACCACGTGTTTGCAGAATCCCTGTTCCCTGCGGAGTAAGAGTAACGTTGCCAAACATGAGTTGGAATCATATCCTAACGGCGAATATCAGAATAGATCTGTTAATAGCAATGCGACGACAGATTGACGAGAGAGCATGCAGGTTTGTAAAATCATTTTTATTATTATTTTTTCATAGACGCTTTTAACAGATATAATCAAAGTTTATCACTATCTTGTCATGTAGGCTACTGAATGATGTATGTTTCTTATCCTTCAACAAACAGGATTTATTGCCAATATTTGACTCAACAAATATGATTATTTGGATTTCAGATCTGATATGGAAATGTGAAGTTTCTCCAAAAATTGAGGATCGATTCTTAAAGGAGACAACTGTGTAGCAAGATGAAAAATAGAAATCATGTATTGCAAATAGAAGATGTATGAGTCATAAGAAATCAAAGAATTGGAAGTCTGTGGAACATTCAGGAAAATTAAAAGATAAATATAAAGTAAATCATGTTTATAAATTTATTTGTTTTCCCACTAACTCGGACAGTTCGTATATAATTAATAACAAATCAATCTCTTCAGCATTTTCTAATTTATTCCAGATTTGTTTAATATTTTCTTCCTTTTTCTTAAAAATATTGCACTGCGGTTTTGCCCAAAACGTGGGATGATTTATCATGCTGTGTATAGTTTTTTGATGTTCCGTCAAGTTTACTGTAAATAATATTTAATTATAAGAACAGTACAAATATTCTGGAAATATGTGTAACACTGTGTTAACAATATATACCTAAAAATTCGACGATTGTAGAATGCTTATTAAGGCTTTCTTTAAGCTCTCGATTATGTCGCTCTGATATATTATTAGTTCTGTTATATTGTTTATACACACAGAACGACTCGGGTTTAAAACCCTTAATCCATGTATCACTGTAATAAGCCAAAAATGGCTCTAGGTATTTACAATTTGCAAAAATGATTGTTGAAATTGTATTGAAGCCTTCCTCTATTAAAGCCTCAGGCAACAAGGCTAAAGATATCAGCAATCGCACAGCACCATATCCCAATTCTTTTTTCTCACCCTTTAATATTTTATGTTTTTTGGCATTATGCACTAACGCCTGTAATAAGGAAGTGATATAAAGGAAAATAACTTGCATTTCATGTTTGTTATCTTGTATGTTGTAATTTTTTTTACCTGGCTGTAATGAAAAAAGCAGCCAATGACTTAATGCCAGGGAAGACTATTTGTAGCGCATTTCGTTCCGCTCTTTCAAAATCTGCTACCGCTGTCGATGGATGGATTTGCACAATATTGCAAATTTTACTTAAAACTTCTGTATAGCCTTCTGTAGTGCGACCTTGCATCAATGTGTAAACGATTGGAAACGTCTGAAATTTGAGAAACATTTTACTTAGTCACATATTAACATTGAGTGTCTCTTATAATTATATGAACTAATTATTTAATGAATACAGTTTAAATTGTTTTACTTACTCTGTCATTGTATCTAATGACGATTGTCCATAGTTGACAGTTATTATTATTTAATTTAGGCACGGTCGCAAATGTGCCATCAATAAAAATGGTCAAATTTTTATTATCTTTTGTTATCTTTTCTGTCAAGCATGTATCTATAAAAATGACAGCTTGGACGTCGTCGTTTTTAATAACAAATTCTATTTTAAACGAATTTGTTTCGTCAAGCTGCATTAATTGACTCCAATTTTCTTGAAGGCTAATTCTTAATTCGTTTAAATTTTTCGGAGTCTGCCCAAAACATTTCTTCTTTCTATAGCGTTGTATTGATCTCTCAACGTTTTTAATATTCGTCAAATCCAGCGCGTTATCACATCTAAGTGTTTATGCAAAAGTTATTAATTGTAAATATATAAGTATATTAATACATAAGTAGCTAATCATCTTTCTAACAGCATTTAGTATCTTTTACTTTATTAATTTTTACTCACGTTGAAACAATTCTTCTTTTTATCGCTCTTGTCGTTTCACCTGGATGTGACTGCTCTATTATTTTTTTTATATCGGCCAGTTGGAAAATAGGCTTAGCGTGATTGTGTTGCCCGGTTAAAATGTAGTTGCCGTTTTTTACTCTTAAACGGGCTTGACATCTTACATTTTTGTCCTTCCTACAACTACATTCGTAATACCTACGAGAAAGATATTCTTAATTAAATACATCAAATAATATATGAAAAACGTCTTTACATGTCTTAATGACATCTTTAAACGTCATTCTGTGGCTGCGAAGCGATTTTTTTTCTCAATTTGCTTGTGATAGTGTATGACCAAATAATTTTACTGTAAGATATTTCCTTACATTGTATCACCAGAGGATTTATTCAAGTGAAAATGATATCCCTTATGTTCCACTTTAGGCTGCTGTATTCTTGCACTGCAGATTGCTATATTCTTATCTCTATCCATTTTAGGAAAATCTAAAATGCACACGATATAATAAACAATGCGACTTGCAACAATGCCACTATAAGGCTAGGATAAACAAAAGCTATCGTTAGGCAATTGTTTCTTCCTAACGAAACGATTGTGTTTTACACTGTTATAGTGGCATTGTTGCAAGTCGCATTGTTTATTATATCGTGTGCATTTTATATTTTCCTAAAATGGATAGAGATAAGAATATAGCAATCTGCAGTGCAAGAATACAGCAGCCTAAAGTGGAACATGAGGGATATCATTTTCACTTGAATAAATCCTCTGGTGATACGATGTAAGGAAATATCTTACAGTAAAATTATTTGGTCATACAATATCACAAGCAAATTGAGAAAAAAAATCGCTTCGCAGCCACAGAATGACGTTTAAAGATGTCATTAAGACATGTAAAGACGTTTTTCATATATTATTTGATGTATTTAATTAAGAATATCTTTCTCGTAGGTATTACGAATGTAGTTGTAGAAAGGACAAAAATGTAAGATGTCAAGCCCGTTTAAGAGTAAAAAACGGCAACTACATTTTAACCGGGCAACACAATCACGCTAAGCCTATTTTCCAACTGGCCGATATAAAAAAAGCAATAGAGCAGTCACATCCAGGTGAAACGACAAGAGCAATCAAAAGAAGAATTGTCTCAACGTGAGTAAAAACCAATACAGTAAGAAGATACTAAATGCTATCAGAAAGATGATTAGCTACTTATGCATTTATATATTATACATTTATATATATTTACAATTAATAACTTTTGCACTTAGATGTGATAACGTGCTGGATTTGACAAATATCAAAAACGTGGAGAAATCAATTGAACGCTACAAAAAGAAGAAATGTTTTGGGCAGACTCCGAAAAATTTAAACCAGCTAAAAACTTGTCTAGAAAATAAAAATTGGAGCCAATTTTTACAATTTGACGAAACAAATTCATTTACAGTAGAATTTGTTGTTAAAAACGACGACGTCAAAGCTATTATTTTTATAGATACCAATTTGATAGACAAGTTAACAAAAAACAAAGATCATTTGACCATTTTCATTGATGGCACATTTGCGACCGTGCCTCAATTGAACAACAATAACTGTCAATTATGGACAATCGTCATTAATTACAATGACAGAGTAACTAAAACAATTTAAACCGTATTGTTTAAATAATTAGTTCATATCAATGTAAATATGTGACTAAATAAAATGTTTCTCAAATTTAGACGTTTCCAATCGTTTACACAATAATGCAAGGTCGCACTACTGAAAACTATAGAGATGTTTTCAGTAAAATTTGCAATATTGTAAAAATCCATCCAACAAGAGCGATATCTGATTTTGAAAGAGCGGAACAAAATGCGCTACAAATTGCCTTCCCTGGCATAAAAGTCATTGGCTGCTTTTTTCATTACAGCCAGGTAATAAGAATAACAACACACATGATAATAAACATGAAATGCACTTTCTCTTATATCGCTTCCTTATTACAGGCGTGGGTACATAATGCAAAAAAGCAAAAAATATTAAAGGGCGAACAAAAAAAAGTAGGATATGGTGCAGTGAGGTTGCTCATATCTTTAGCCTTGTTGCCTGAGGCTTTAATAGAGGAAGGCTTCCATATAATCTCCACGGTTATTTTTCCGAATTGTAAATATGTACAGTCATTTTTTAATTATTATTATGATACGTGGATTAAGGGTTTCAAACCCGAGTCGTTCTGCGTATATAAGCAGTTCGATAGAACAAACAACGTATCAGAGCGACATAATAGAGAGCTGAAGGAAAGCCTGAATACGCATTCTACAATCGTCGCATTTTTAGGTATGTTGTTAACACTGTGTTACATTTATTTCCAAAATATTTTTACTGTTCTTATAATGAAATATTATTTACAGCAAACTTGACGGAACATCAAAAAAGCATACACAGCATGTTCAATCATCCCACGTTTTGGGCAAGATCACAGTGCAATACGTTTGAGAAGAAGGAGAAATATATTAAAGAAATTTGGCAGAAATTTGAAAATTTGGCAGAGATAGATTTGCTACAAATATTATACGAGCTGTCCGAATTAGTGGGAAGAGAAATAAAGTTATAAACATGTTTCTATTTTATATTCATTTTAATTTTAAGTTTCCTTGTTGTTTCACAGATACAGACTTGCGATTCTTTAATTTCTCATAACTCAGACTTCTTCTTGATCTTCTGTTTGCAATACACGATTTCTATTTTTCATCTTGCTACACAGTTGTCTCCTTTAAGAATCGATCCTCAATTTTTGGAGAAACTTCATATTTCTATATCAGATCTGAAATCCAAAAAACCATACAGTACCCTCCATAAGTTTGGAAACATCCTACGTTTTACAGATAAATAGTCGCACGGCAACGATCTGTGCATATTTTTGGTATGAATATATCGTAAGACGTTCAAATGATGATATACATTTCCACCTGGGACCTGGAAGATCTATTAACAAGAAAAAAAGACTTCAATGGGCTAATACTCTTAGCTAATAAATCTCAGCAGCGATTTGTTTGCAGCTATGTATCCTTTAAGGTTCTTAGCTGCTAGGCGCCGTCTCACTGTTGACTCACTCACTGGAGTTTCTCTGCATGTGTTAAGTTCAGCGGTCAAATCACGGACGGAACTCCGAGCACTTCGGTGTTGCAAAATGATCATCCGACATATTTTCGGCATGTACAAGTGTTGCAAGTGTCCCAGGTGGAAATGTATATCATCATTTGAACGTTTTACGATATATTCATACCAAAAATCTGCACAAATCGCTGCCGTACGACTATTTTTATCCGTAAAACGTAGGGTGTTTCCAAACTTATGGAGGGTACTGTATTTGTTGAGTCAAATATTGGCAATAAATCCTGTTTGTTGAAAGATAAGAAACATACATCATTCAGTAGCCTACATGATAAGATAGTGATAAACTTTTATTATATCTGTCAAAAGCGTCTATGAAAAAATGATAATAAAAATGATTTTACAAACCTGCTCTCTCGTCAATCTGTCGTCGCATTGCTATTAACAGATCTACTCCGATATTCGCCGTTAGGATATGATTCCAACTTTTGTTTAGAATTTGGCAACGTTACTCTTAGGGCTCAGACACAATGAGAAAAATAAGGAATAAGATAAAGGAATAAGGAATAAAGCATGTTACATCTCACTTTAATATACGTGTACTGAAGTGAGATGGCACCGTAGGGAGTAGTGAAGTGCCGAATGGTAGATCTTTGGAAATGATACCTCTCACCTCTCATACTCCACCCTATCTCGCCTTCAAGCGGTGGTGTTGTTAACCCCCGTCGGAGCCAGGGTAAACATCCCCTGGGGAAGACGGGGGAACAAAAGAGAAGGGAACTGGTCCTCCAGGTTGGGGGTTGAGCGTGGGGCTAACAACCCCACCTCTGAAAAACCTCTTGTTACGAAACCCTCAGAGAAGCCTCGGAATGATGGATTTACTGGTGACGAACACAGCAAAAACTCAAGGACCCGAAAACGGAACATGGAATTGACCTTGGCGACGTGGAATGTAAGAACCATGCTACAGGCAGGAAAAATGATGGAGGTTGCTGAAGAAGTACTGAGATACAAGATGGACGTGGTGGCAGTACAAGAAGTGAGGTGGAAGGGTAACGGAAGGATAGACAAGAAAAACTATTCCATGTTCTATAGCGGATCCGAAACAAGAACGGGACAACGCGGAACGGGCTTCATCATTAACTCCAAAATGAAGAAAAGTTACCTTGGATTTGAACCATTAGGAGAAAGAATGTGCAAACTAAGGCTTAAAGGTCGCTTTAGAAACCTATCCATTATCTCGGCTTATGCGCCTACAGAAGATGCCAATGAGGAGGAGAAGAACGCTTTCTATGACGAACTGGGCAAGGAATGCAGTAAGATACCTAAATATGATGTGTTGATTCTTCTCGGAGATTTCAACGCAAAAATAGGTAGAGAAAATTTTTTACAGCATGTAGCCGGGAAACACTCCTTACATGCTAATACAAATACAAACGGTAAGATGCTAGCCCAGCTAGCGGAAAGCAATAAACTGATAATCAAAAGCACTTGTTTCGAAAAGAAAAACATATACAAAGGAACATGGAAAATGCCAGGTACTGGAGTAATCAATCAGATTGATCATGTCCTGGTGTCAAGAAGACATGCATCGTCGATCATTGATGTGAGGTCAACAAGAGGCCCTAACTGTGACTCAGACCACTATTTAGTAAAGGCTCGACTCAGAAAGAGATTGTCGAATGTTGAATGTGGTAAAGGTCTCAGGAAAGCGCATTGGGACATAGAAAAGTTGAGGCAGCCGGAGATTCTCAACTACTATCAGGACACGTTGAACGAGAAACTGAAAGAAAAACAGGAGGATCTGATAGAGAACAATACGGTGAAGAGAAAATGGGACGAAATCAAGAAAGCTATCAAGGAGGCCGCCAGAGAGACTGTAGGAGAGAAGAAAAAAACGAGGAATGAGGAGTGGTTCGACGATGAGTGCAGAGCAGAAATTGAACGGAGAAATACTGACAGATTGACTATGTTCCAAAGGAAAACAAGACAAAACTATGAAAAATACAGAAAAAGTAGAAGACAAGCGAAGAAAATACTCCGAAAAAAGAAAAAGGCACATCTGAAGAGATATATGGCGAGAATTGAAGAGCTGAGCACGCATAATGAAAGCAGAAAGCTATATCAAGCAACCAAACGGATGACAAAGGAATACCAGCCAAGAACAAACTCATGCAAAGACAAAAATGGGAAGCTGATAGGAGAGGAGAAAAAAGTCTTGGAGAGATGGGCGGAGTACTTTGCAGAACTACTGAACGTCCAAGAGAGAGACGAAGAGAGTGAAGAGAACGAAGAAGTGCTGCACATGAATGTAGACCCAGAGATTACTATGCCCCTACTAGAAGAAGTAGAGGAAGCGATGCAACGCCAGCGGAATGGAAGAGCTCCAGGAGAGGATCAACTTACGGCTGAGATATTAAAATATGGAGGACAAGCTTTAACTAAAAACATACATAGTCTGATTTGTGAAATCTGGGAAAGAGAAGAAATGTCGGAGGAATGGAAAATTGGCCTAATATGCCCTATTTTTAAGAAAGGAGATAAGTTACGGTGTGAAAACTACAGAGGGATCACGCTACTTAACGTCATCTATAACATCTTCTCAAGTATACTACTAAAAAGATTGAACGACTATGCTGAGGAAATCCTAGGAGAATACCAGTGCGGTTTTAGACCTGGAAGAAGCACAATCGACCAGATCTTCGTAATGAGACAGTCCATGGAGAAATGTTACGAGTACAACGTCGACCTGCACATGTTATTCGTCGATTTCCGACAAGCCTTCGACAGTATCAACAGAGGAAAGATGCTGAAAGTCCTAGAGAAGTTTGGGGTCCCCAAGAAGATTATTAAGCTAGCCGTGATGACCATGAAAGGATCCCAAGCTAAAGCCTACATAGGAGAAAAAACCAGCGAAGCCTTTGAGATAACAACAGGAGTAAGACAGGGAGACGCCCTTTCTGCGGCACTGTTCAATCTAGCCCTACATGCAGCAATGAAAAAGCTGGAAGTGAAAGGGACTATAATAAATAAGTCCAAACAGGCTTTTGCTTACGCTGATGACATAGTACTAATGGCGCGGAACTTAGATGCTCTCAAAGAAATGTTTAAGACCCTTGAAGAGGAGAGTCAAAGGATGGGACTTAGAGTTAACGAGGAAAAAACTAAATATATGAAGATGTCAACACAGGAGCATAGAAGAACGACACAAAACATGCCCTTTGGGAAGTACCACTTTGAAAATGTAAAATGTTTTAAATACCTTGGTACTGATCTAAACTGCGAGAACTCAATGACAGAGGAGATTAAAAAAAGGATAATGGCTGGGAACAGAGCCTATTTTGCCAACAGTAAACTCCTGAAATCGACCCTCTTGTCCAGACATCTGAAGCTCAAACTATACAGGACACTTATCATGCCGGTAGTGACCTATGGATCGGAAACGTGGACTCTATCAGCTGAAGATGAAAAAGCTTTACGTATATTTGAGCGGAAAATCCTAAGAAGGATATATGGCCCTGTGAAGGAAGGTGAAGTTTGGAGAATAAGAACGAACAGAGAGATAGAGTTGGCCATTGAGGAGAAGGACATAGTAAGATTTGTAAAGTCGCGCCGGCTAGCTTGGCTGGGTCATGTAGAGAGGATGAGTGAGGAAAGGCTGCCAAGAAAACTGCTCCATGGAAACATGGAGGGAAGAAGAGGACGTGGAAGACCAAGAAAAAGATGGATGCAAGATCTGGAGGAGGACCTGAAGACCATGAGAATTAGACAATGGTGGGAGAAGGTGCGGAGTAAAGAGGAATGGAAGGGTGTCGAGAGGGAGGCCAAGGCCCACACTGGGCTGTAGCGCCGAGTTCATCATCACTGAAGTGAGATGCGACATTCCCTTATTCCTTATTCCTTTATCTTATTCCCTATTTTTCTCATTGTATCTGAGCCCTTACTCCGCAGGGAACAGGGATTCTGCAAGCACGTGGTTAGCTGGAAAGCTAGAACAAAAAAATTAATTATTTACATAATCTTTTATTTTATGAGAATATTAGCTAATTATCTAATATCTTTGTCTATTCTTCATTTACTTTTTTCTATCTTCCTCGTTTATGCTTCTTTTATCTTGCACAGGTTTTATTCCGCAGTTGAAGATAATGGCAAACTGATTCCAGAGTGCGAAGAACGATGCTGCAACTATGAGTGATATTTATCGAAAACCATTGAACAAATTAAAATTGTTTAATTACTAATAATAATAATAATAACACAGGCCCACAAAAAAAGAAAAATGTCTGCGCCATGGACTAGACCATGGTATTCCTATATATTTTCGCCTGCTGAAACCGAATATGACGCAGTTTTGCCTCTATACGTCAGGATTTTTTTCTACAGCAAAAAACAGGGTGTTTTGTAGGGGCAAAACACCTTGTTTTTGGCTGTAGAAAAAAATCCTGACGTGTAGGGGCAAAACTAAGGTCATATTCGGTTTCAGCAGACAAAAATACATAGGAATACCGTGGTCTAGTCCATGGCGCAGACAACTTTTCTTTTTTTGTGGGCCTGTGTAATTTATTCATCATTTTTTACCTCGTTTATCCTCTATGCACTTTGTTTTTTTGTCATTTTTATTTAATTTAATTTTACTTAATTTTATTTTATTTTACTTTATTTTACTTTATTTTAGTTTATTTACTTACTTTATTACTTACTTATTTATTACTTATTACTTACTTATTTATTTACTTATTTATTTACTTATTTATTTACTTATTTATTTATTTATTTACTTACTTATTTATTACTTACTTATTACTTACTTACTTTATTACTTACTTTGTACGAGAACTGAGAATCAGATCTTTATAATTTGAATGAAATAAGGGAACAGTGCGACAAGATAATTCAATACTTCGATTCTTTATAATTATTAGTAAATCTCAGACATAAGTTTTATAAACACATTGCGCTATAGCAGCAGAAAGAAATATTTCAAATGCATAAAACACATTCAATAGTCATAATGCGAAACATACAATAAATATAACTCAATATAAAATAGTAGTGCATATAAAATGGTTAAATCAATTTCAAAATATTATCGCTGTTTTAATTCAATGATGATTTAAGTAGAAGAAAATGCTGAGCTTTTACGTTAATTACATTCTAAGAAGTGAATACTGTTCTCTTCAGATTTATTTCATGTTAAATGGTTATTGAGAACTTGAATACTATACTCAAATTAAATATAAGAAGAAGTGTTAATAGTAATTAGAATCGATCGTGTAATTTAATCCATCAGATTAAATCATCATTGAGTCTTTATTTGCAGAACACAAACATAATTTGAAGCAGTGTCAAAGGATATAAAACTAGACATGCACATATATCAAATAATATCTCAAGCAAATCACGCAAAATAAGAAATAATATCTTGATTCGAGTAATACGAATATACCGAAACGATCGCAATTACAATCCAAAGGAAACGTTCATAGTCTTTCGAAAGAATAAAAAGCAAGGAAACTCGATATTCTACTAAGATTGAGACGTAAACATTAATAATATCATTGCACAAATGAACGCAACCGCACGCAATATTTTCTTGTATAATACGAAGAAAACGTGAATGCTTTCTGACTCGAATAAATATGTCTGTGAAAATTACTATAAACCTTTTACAGATTACTCGGTACTCTTTGTTACGAAAAGATGTTACAATATTAGAGTGATTCAAAGACTCACAATGTAAGGAAGATAGTATATTCTCGCTATATTCGAATAGTTCGCCGTCATTAATTATGTCTCCTCATTGGTCTCAGTTAATTAACGTGAATCGAAAGAGAAGGATATTTTTTCATCCTTTAGAGTAATGCGCATTACTAGCAATATTTAACTCATGCACCGTAGTGCCTCGTCGAGACGTCTCTGAGAATCACTGTAATCAGAGATTGATTACAGTACTCGTGTATTGCAATAAAGAAGTGCCGGTAAAGGCATAGGTACCTTACCTCAGAAATGTCCTAAAGACCAACGTGTTTCGCAGGAAACACTGATAGAACCCCTTTTTGGATTCGAGAAGGCTCGATAAATGGCCGCTCTCGTACGTACAAATCAAGCACGTGGCGTATTTTTGCAACGCCACAATATTGAACGGATTGTTCTTCTTCGAGTGTGTCTCGTCTATGAAATGTCCGGGACGAATTTCTCTGCACAGGCAGATGCTTAGAATAGCGAACCTCGTGTTGATCGAAGTATCTGCGTTCTTCTTGAATATTCTCGAATGGCGTATCTACGCCTCGCAACGTGCTCACTAGTCGAGCGACCGATTGGAAGTGACGACGTGCTCGTCGCCAGCCGGATGTTACAATACGAAAGCGCCAATCAACGACGCGCACGCGCAGCGTGGTAACGGTCGAAAGCATATTGGTATCGCTACTAAGGCGCTAGTGTGTTTACGGGAGGTCGATAAAGCAGTTCACGTACTCATTGATTTTACTCTTCAGCACCACCGTGCTGTTTTACCTTCGAAAGCTCTGTCCATCCTTTTGAGATTTATGAAAGGACTAGAATTATACAATAATAGCAGTAAAGTACGACAGTAGCAATTAATACGACAGGAGCAATTAATACGACAGGAGCAATTAATACGACAGGAGCAATTAATACGACAGGAGCAAGTAATACGATAAGAGCTATAAATCACGACATAGAACATGCTAACGCATATTCTAAACATACTTATATACATACATTTATTTATTTATTTACTTATTTATTTACTTATATATTACTTATTACTTAATACTTACTTATTTACTTACTTTATTTACTTACTTTATTACTTACTTATTTATTACTTTTACTTATTTATTTACTTATTTATTTACTTATTTATTTATTTATTTACTTATTTATTACTTACTTATTACTTACTTACTTTATTACTTACTTACTTACTTTATTACTTACTTATTACTTATTATTTATTTATTTACTTATTTATTTGCTTTATTTACTTCACTTTTATTTTATTTTACTTTATTTTACTTTATTTTATTTTATTTTAGTGCCACAATGTATTTTACATTTACATTTATAAACTATTACAGTCGTAACATATTTATTATACACGCGTGCACATTCATGTCAAAATGTCAAAAAAGTTACGCAAACTGACAGCTATACTACTTCAACAGTGTTGCTAACCGTAGAAATTATAACGACACCCCTTAGGGATTTTCGTTCGTACCAACATTACCCTCACCACTTTTCGGGAAACTGTCGCCTAACCCCCGTGGTGTGCTTCGGCCGCCATCTTGGAAGAAAGGGGTAAAAAATCGGTTTTTCGCGAATATCTCGGTTTCCATTAGACTTAGGTTAAAATAGTTTAATACAATATTGTAGGGAATTAAATTCTCTACAAAAAAGAAAGTATAGGTTTTTTTCCTACGACCAATAGTTTTGGCGCTAGAGCCGGGAAAAGTAGGATACTTTTTGTAATAAACGTTTTCAGCGACTTTATCTCGCCGTATCTCACTTCTCAAAGGCTGTAGTGTACTTTTGAACTCGTTTTCTTACCATCTTGCGGTAGAGTTAGTGGCGCGTTTTTTTTATGTGGTGTTCTCTGTAGGCCTAATCCACTCAGTTTATTATTAAGATTATGAGAATTTTTTTACCAGAGTTGTCTTAATTATTCAATAATATAATTAAACTCGTAAAAATGTCAACGTTTTCAAACGGCGAATACGAGTCAGGCACGGAACGTGGTGCGCAAATAAAAAAGAAAAAAACCGTTCAGATGTGATAAATGTTTTGGCTCTTCTTTCGAGTCATCTTCACCATTTATTGAGATAAGAAGATTCTATTCCTGCAGAGCTCGAGGCAGAAAATTCCCTTCTTGAGGAGATGTCGTGACAAGCGAGCTGGTACGCACGGTTATAGTGGACATTTCCGCTGTGAAAAGGAAAAATATATTTAGTCAATCGTTAAAACAGAAAGAGAAAGGAGAGAGCTCACCTCAAGGTCTGCAGCAGTCAGAGAAGTACACAAATTAATTATTCAAATCTTGTTCTTTTTGATGTTAGAAGGTTGGCAAATGTCATCTTCCGCAGCATCTTCCTTTTCTTCAATATTATCTTTCTTCTCTGCTTTTTCTGGTTTTTCTTCGTTGTTCGAATCAATCTCATTGTCAGGATCGGTCAATGTCTCCTCAAAATCTTGAACAGTTACGTCGATTTCTTCATCGTCACAGTGATCTATTATAGTCGATGTTTGTGCATGCTTGACCTCGACAGTTGAAACAAGTCACAGAGCATCGCAATCCAGCTTTTTTGCAATAACAATTCGCTTTGCAGCCTTTTATGCATTTGCAGAAGATCTTCTTCAGAATATCCTGCGGAGCGGCTTTCTTCATTGAAGGAACTGGAAATAAACCATTTTTTGTATATTTCCAGCCCCAATCTTGAGGATTTTTTTTAACTCCGCGCCACTGCTGAATCTGATGGTAGACTCTGAGGGAGTGTTTACGTGCAGCTGCTTCAGTAGGTGGTATAGAAGCAATGTTGAACATTACTTTCGACGTAGATTTGGCGAAGCATGAAAATCGAAACTCATCCAGAAAACTATTGCTCTTTGCTCCGTATAAAGCGAGAATACATTTTTGTCCTGCTATGTCAATGAAATCTGGATGAGCATCCGGATCTCCAAAAAATTTTGAAATATTCTGCAAATTTTCATCTTTTTGGAACAGTTTAATAAATGTTATTTTACCCTGCCTGAAAAAAATGTTGAAGTGGTATCACAACCAGTGAATGCTTGAAGAAACAGAATAGCTCAGCAATATCAGGATTGGAAGAAAGTAGATGAAAAAATCTTCTGCTCTGTTTTTCCGTTGCTCGGTTTCATGAAATAGATGTTAGATTTAGATGATGCTAAGGCTGTCAGTAGCACTAAAAGATCAATATCTTCGCCAACTATTACTACGGAATCGTAATTCTTCGATGCATCAATCGCAGTAGACAATAAGAGTGTCAGCATTTTCAATAGCTTGTTTGATAATAAATCCTGCAGTTTGAAGTTTTTTACCCAACATTGAGATAAGTCTATCCTTATTTTTTTTTATTCAATAGAAATTTTTCTTGGGGCATGGTAACTATCATAGATTCATTGAAAAGTACGCTCGCAGAAAAATAATCGTCATAACTATATCTTTTAATTTATTTAAAATCTTGGATGCTCCTATCTTTTAACAAGGAGTGTACTTATAGCACTGTTGAGTAAATAATACAAAGCCAGATGTGTGAAACAACAACGGTTCACTAGCACAATAACAACGCCATTTACCTGAGAAGTGAGATAAAGTCGCTGAAACCGTTTGTTACAAAAAGTATCCTACTTTTCCCGGCTTTAGCGCCAAAACTATTGGTCGTAGGAAAAAAACCTATATTTCCTTTTTTGTAGAGAATTTAATTCCCTGCAATATTGTATTAAACTATTTTAGTCTAAGTCTAATGGAAACCGAGATATTCGCAAAAAACCGATTTTTCACCCCTTTCTTCCAAGATGGCGGCCGAAGCACACCACGGGGGAGGTCGGAAACTTAGTATGTTATTACTGACACCCAAATAAAGAGATTCAAATTTTTTGCAGCTTTGTCCTAATTAGTCGATTTATTTGTCATTTTTAACGACGTGCCGACTGGACTAAATGGATTACGATTGGAATTATTTAGTTATTTCTTAGATTTCTATTTTCTAGGGAAAACAGAATAATTTCGATTGGAATATATTCCGAAAAGTTCCATAATACATGCCCCCAGTTCCACAGAAGAAGAAACTACATTGCTACACTTTTAAAAATTCCACCAAATATAATAAGTTACCCGCATCCACCCTGAAATTTCAGGGTGGAAAATTTTCCTCCTGAGGTGCACCCGGGTAGAGTTTCCGAACGACTTCATCTCTGTCACACGGGTACAACCCGAACGTTTCTGAACAGCGTGAGTCTCGGCGGGTGCACCCGGGTGAAGTTTCCGCTACCTATGACGGGCTTGTTCCTTACGTCAAATACACGTGCTTACTTTTTTCTGGTATTCTAAACTTTTCTGACATCTTGTATAGACTGTCCGTCTGCTCCGATAATGTGTCACTGCGAAACTTTAGGTTATGGCCGTGAGCAGGGACCATCAACTCTTACATGACAGAGTGCGTTCCAAAACTTATAAAAAGAAGTCGGACAACCTTTTTGGCCACGACCATACATACATACACACATACGGACATATGGACATTTATTTTTAATACAATTTTCTGACATTTTAAAACATTCAGAATACGTTGGCATCAAATACTAAAAAAAAAAATGAACGCGTGGTCACCACGCGCGTTAAAAGTGAAACTTCTAAAGGCAAGGCTTTGCCATAACTTTTCTGAAATTAATACAAAAACAATACAACTGTGAATTTTCGTGATGCAATTTCGAGTTGCACAAACGAACTTACTACCGTGACAAAGAAGTTTTATTTCGCCTATTGGTCGAATTTTTGTTACACTTTCGAGTTTCGTGTCACAAAATCGAACCTTCTACCGTGCCAAAAGAAGGAGCTGTCTCGCCAATGCCGTACGTCTATTGGTTGAATTTTCGTTACACTTTTTATTTCCCAAAATTCGTGTCGCAAAATCGAACCTACTATTTTGTGGGCCAGGAAACCAGGAAAAGTGGCCAAAAGTCGACTCTAGAGATGATATCGAGCAAATGTTCTGTCGTAATCTTAATAGTTTAAAGTAGTTATTTCGAAAATTTGACCCGATTTGGTCGGTTGTTTTTCATTTGATAACAACTTGAACTTTCAAAATCATATATACAATTAAAGATTTTATTTTCCAAATATCTCATTGGTACTGTTGTATTTCAGCAAATAAAAAATCTTTTATTATTTCTCATTCATTATTATATATAGACATAAAAATTTATTATAAAAAAGTACAAAATAAAAATATTGCAAAAATTAAAAATGGCATAACTTTATACTCATATATTATTGAATTTCGATAGTTTGCGCATACTTTCAAATCGTGGTTTTCCTGAGTTCCGCTAGTTATTGACATTATTCAGGTAGTATTAAATTCCTTCGAGTATGTACTTTAAGAATATGGCGCCCACTTTTGCTCGTTTTTTGCATAATTTGAAGACTTTTATAATAATTCGAGACTGTGCACGCATGCAAGATGTAAAGAATTGATTTGTACACATTGCGTACTATAACCAATATCCATGTTAAAATGCAGTTTAGTTCAGAATTGTTGAACAATATGTAATATATTTTGTAGATCAACGTTATATTATTTTTCTGACTAAAATATACTCTGTGATAGCCAGAAAAGTGGACTTATTAACCGGTTCACTGGTAACGCAAAATCAACGTTTTGTGCCAAACTGACACCGGTTTTCAACGACCCAAAAAGCATGGGTGTACCAATTTATATTCAAATCCGTTAAACATTGGAACAAATATTCATGGTGCCCATATATGTGTCGTTACCAGTGAACTGGTTAAGCATTATCATATCTGTACTACACAGTCATCGCAGTCTTCTCTAAGAAAGGATGATAGATTTATATACATGTTATTAAGTTTCCGCATAATACACTGCATTTCCGTTATCATGCATCGCATGTTAACAAGAATATTAATAAATATGTATTACGTTTTATTAAAAGTGTTCCAACAGCTTTCCTCAATTGAGGTAGATCATCAGGTCTCACATACTTAATATTCTTTTTCGCTAAAATGCATTATAGGTATATATTACGATTCGGTAATTCTCGAATTGACCGCTAGGTGACTATTAAGTGGAGTTTAAACTCGTAAGCAAAATTACACCAAAAATATATAATATATGCTGCACGTTGACTAAAAAATAAGTTTGTTGTTTCAAAATTTTAAAATTTAGATCTTTGAAGGATTAAAGATATGATAGAAAAATAAAATTTATTTGATTAAAGTCACTAAAAAGCGAATATTGTTTATAATTAGCGGTTCTTAAATTCATTATTCGACTACTTTCTCTATCTGTTTTTGTCTATTTCTCTTTCTATCTCTACTTTAAACATAAAGATTATTTGTAAAGATGTCCACATTTGCCAAAAAATAAATTCTACAACAAATTTCAAATTTAAGGCAAATAGATTTGGGTATACAATACATTTAGCGAAAAAAAGTATTAATATTAAGGAGGTGAGACTTGACCTGGCTCGATTGAAGAGTGCTGTTAGAACATTTTTAGTAAAACGTAATATTAAATACAAAGCCGCTAATAGAATAAAAAAGAGATTCGAGCATTAATATAGCGAGTGGTTAAATTCCGAGTTTCATATTCCCATTATTTATACTGACACCAGTGTTGAGGTACCTTTTGAAACATGTATTGGTCGTCCTTCTGTGGAATTTAACCAGAAACCTAAACGATCGCAACGACGAAAAGTTGCCGAGATTAGTACCCAATGCAAACATGATCCTCTGCGAATTATAATGGCAGGTCGCTATGCAGCAAGGCAATCAGGGCAGAAGGACTTACATATAATATTACGTAATATTTTGGAAAGTTTAGAACATCCAAAAGAGGAAAAAATGAAAAATTGCTGGATATATCAGCATCAACACCTTTATTTATTAAAAAAACTCCTGAAGAAGCCTTGGTATTTATTTTAGACAATTCTCTTTCTAAAAGTGTCTATACGAATATACGCCTAGCATCAAAATCTTCCAGAGCTGATATTTGGCCACCATATAATAATGTTAGGAATATTAAAGCACAATGTAGGCCACCGAGGGAAGCAATTACAATTTGCGAAAATGTAGCGGAAGTTTCTGTCTAGGCACTCTTAAACCATACTGTCAAACGAATTGTTGACTTACAAACAGAATTAATCATAAAGATCAAGCTCCAATTTGTTAAAGAATCACGCGAAGTAATTTTGACGCAAAAGATTTGTATTGAGCAGCAAATATCAAAACTGCAAATATTCGAGATTATGCTACAAAATCTATATCTATACTAATATATAAAATCCTTACGGGTGGTGTATGTTTGAACGTTTTTAACTTAAAAACTATTGGACCATATTTGTATTAAAAACATATGAAATAGAATAGGGGTAGAATTTTCCGGAAAGTGCTATAGAGTGTGTAGTTTTTCGTTATCGATTTTCTGGAAACCGATTTTTTTAATTTTTCTAATTCTTACAGGTAAAAAAATTTTAAAAATCGGTTTCCAGAAAATAGATAACGAAAAACTATACACTCTATAGCACTTCCCGAAAAATTCTACCCCTATTTCATATGATTTTAATACAAATTCGGTCCAATAGTTTTTAAGTTAATAACGTTTTTTTTTTAATTTTTCTAATTCTTACGGGTGATGAACGTTTGAACGTTTTTAACTTAAAAATTATTGGACCAAATTTATATTAACCATATAAAATAGGGGTAGAATTTTCCAGCGAGTGCTATAGGGTGTATAGTTTTTTGTTATCTATTTTCTGGAAACCGATTTTTTTAATTTTTTTAATTTTACGCGAAATAATTGACTGAATCTTAAAGAATTGTATATAAAACGGGTAGAATTTCCTGGAAAGTGCTATAAACTGTATAGTTTTTCGTTACCAATCTTTTTTCGAACCGGTATCCGAAATTTTTTCAATTTTTCGGGAAATAATTGATTGAATCTTAAAGAATTGTATATAAAACAGGGGTAAAATTTCCCGGGGAGTGTAATTTTTTGTTACCAATTTTTTTGGGAATCGGTATCAAAAATTTTTCAAATTTTTCGGGAAATAATTGACTGAATCTTAAAGAATTGTATATGCTCCCGGGAAAAAATGGAAGAGATCTGAACAGACTTGATCAGATCTCATCAGATCCGATCCGTTCAGATCTGGTTTGATCAAAATATTGGCCCTATCTGATCAGATCCAATCAGACATGAGTAGATCTGATCCGATCTTAGCGGATAAAGTCAGATATGTAACGAGAATAATCTATTATATCTGCTCAGATCAAATCAGACATGAGTAGATCTGATCCGATCCGGTGTCCATCCACTGCAGAAAATTGTTGTTTTCAAATGTTATTTTTTAAATATGCCACTTTATTATAAAAGTGGACTCCACGATACAAAAGTTGTGCCGTTCCACGTGTTGTGCCGGTATCTCAGGATGGAGGGTTCGGCACAGAGTTCTTTGGATCCGCCGGGAGGAAGGGACAATCACTGAACAGCTGCTTGTTTTGAATAGCGATTCAATAAAACCTTTATTTATCAAACACAATATTCTTCCTTAAATCACTGCCCTGACTTGCGGGCGTTCGCTATTACATTCGGTCACACTTATCGGCACGGTGTCTCGCGGTACGCGCTCGGTTATTAGACTGCCCGCCGCTTCTCGGAAGGGCGGGCTTTTTATCTCTCGCGTATTACTTCCGCGATGCTGACTTAGCTGTCAGCGCTTTTGCTTCCGGATGCGCGACCTGGAAGCCGTTTGCGACACCCGGAATGCCACCTCAGGAGAGTTTGGCAATATTCGGGATGCGCGCTGACAGCTAGGTGTCGCAATTAGGTCACGGCGACTTCCGCCTCACAACACACGATTTACATAACTTGGCGCAACTTAGCACGACACTGCCGTATCTGATACCGTTCTTATATCACTGTTCATCAAATTTTAAATACGAGAATCAGATTCCGTCGGATGCCATCTATCGGATACTTTGAGATGCATCATTATGATCTGATCATATATAATCTTATATGACTATATAAGTTTATATGTGATTATATTATTTTATCAGTTTAAATTATAAAGTATGTTTGCAAAATAATTTAAAAGATTTATGTTTTATATATACATATACACATTAATTTTTTATATTTACCTATTATTAATTAATTTTGCATGGTACTTTTTTAATGAAATATTTATAATAAATTCTAAATATGGTGTCAAAATTAACAATTATTTATCAAATTGGCAGAGACTATATTTATTATATATGTTAATGTTTCAAAATTGAAAATACTGTTTTTAATATAAAAATTAATTGATTTTTTGGCCAAAAATCATTTAAGCTTCCCCTTTACAGAGTTAATATTATATTTGATATAATGTCCAACATTGGGTGTAAAAATTAATAATGGACGATTTAAGAACGAAGAAATTTTTATAAGTTCCATACTGACGAGATCTGCTCAGATCCGGCAAGATCGGAAGAGATCTGATTGGATCAGCAACACAACTTTGTAAGCCAAGATTGGTCTTATCTGGTGAGATCAAGATATGTCTGACTAGGTCTACTCAGATCTAGCAAGATCTGAAGAAATCTGATTAAATCAGCAACACAACTTTGTAAGCCAAGATTGGTCTTATCTGGTGAGATCAAGATATGTCTAACTAGGTCTGCTCAGATTCAGCAAAATCGGAAGAGATCTGATTGGATCAGCAACACAACTTTGTAAGCCAAGATTGGTCTTATGTAGTGAGATCAAGATATGTCTGGCTAGGTCTGCTCAGATCCGACAAGATCTGAGGCGTAAAGTCTGCTCATACTTCAGGAGATCTGAATCAATCAGATAATGTCCGATTAGATCGGAAGAGATCCGATTGGATCTGCGATTCAATATCAAACGGCAGCAATGGTCAGATCTGGTAAGATCGGATTATAGTTCAGCATATCTGGCTGCATGTGATCAGATATGGCCATGCAGATCTGGCGAGATAAAATTGTATCCAATCAGATCTGACTTTACTTGAATTTCAGATCTCGTTGTATCTCATTTTATCAAATCAGACATGGTCAGATCTCCTCCATTTTTTCCCGGGCTTTTACATTAATCTACCGATTTATCAATTTAGTTAAAACTGGTTCAAAAATTTTATTAATTTTTTGAGGATGGGTTTAATTGCAATTGTTTGGGAAATAGTTAAGATTCAGTCAATTATTTCCCGAAAGATCGGAAAAATTTCTGATACCGGTTTCCAAAAAGATCGGTAACGAAAAATAGTCTTATTACACATGTCCTCCGGGGCGAAGCCCGGGTAACTAGTAATATATAAAATTCTTACGGGTGGTGTATGTTTGAACGTTTTTAACTTAAAAACTATTGGACCAAATTCGAAAAATTGTATATAAAACAGGGATAGAATTTTCCCGGTAGTGCCATAAAATGTATAGTTTTTTGTTACCGATCTTATTGCCACGATGTATATTATTTTTTGATAGCAATTTACTGGCTTCACATATAATATGTCAACAGTTGCTGGCTCCACATATTACATGTCAACAGTCACTTCAATTCGTGGCTTTCGTATGGCATGCCGTTTTACTTTTTAATAGCAAACATTTTTAATATACAAATAAAAACTAATTCTCCGATTTAAAATAAAGAGAAAAATGGTTTAGAAACATTATTATTATGTCTAGGCATAAAAATAATTAATTAAAATTATATTGCGACAAAAATTTAATTCTAAAAGCATAGAAGAATATGGGAGAAATATGGAATACCGTTTTACTTTCAATAGCATAAATAATATTGTACTCGATATAAAAGTTTCGAAAAATAATTGTCTAAGAAAAATTGCGATTTTTATTAATGAATTAAAATTATGTCTAGACATAATAAAAATTGGACGAATTAAAATTATGTCTAGACATAATAAAAATTCGGAATTATTTTTATGTCAAGACATAATTTTAATTCATCTAATTTTTATTATGTCTAGACATAATTTTAATTTGTCCAATTTTTACTATGTCTACACACAGAAAAATAATCATTCTACAGCCAAGAAAAGCACTTACTTATTTTATTTTACTTCTTTTAAGTAAGTTTTCTTTCAATCAAGAATATTTTCTTATTAGTAGTTTTCAAATATCTTAACACAAGTCAAGAACATTGTTTTAAGTAAATGTAGTAGAAATACTATAATGATTCAAACACAGGGAGTGCCCGTCGGGGGGCGGGGTGAGGAAGTGGAACGCGCGGGGAATGACGTAAGCGGCGGGCGAGGGGACGGCGTCAGCAGAGAGGTACCGCTTAACTTTCCGCTCTAGGGAGGAAAGTAGTCGCGATTACGCGTCTCTCTGCTGCACCATAACCTCACCTACCATAGCTCACGGAATTTCCCATGCGTTTCGACTCCTCACTCCGCCCCCCGACGGGCACTCTGGGAGATATGGAAATTGCACACGACAATGCACCAAAAATAAATAAAAAATATTTTCTACATACCGGTCACTTTACTTGTCGTCGTCGTCGCCGCCGACACTCGCGACGACGACGTTTCGAACACAGCACAGACATGTCCGCCGACCGCGACGTTCGCGGACACTCGACCGACGGCGATGTTGACCGGTCACTTTACTTCACGTCGTCGTCGCCGCCGACACTCGCGACGACCACTTTTCGAACACAGCACAGACATGTTCGCCGACCGCGACGTTCGCGGACACTTGACCGATTTATCGTTAGCTTTTTCCCAGGTGCATCAGACCCGGACACTCGACCGATGGCGATGTTGTTTTCCGCGGACTGCGAAAATTCGCCGCTCTCGCGTATTGCTCTCGTCGCGAGCCGCGAGACGTTCGCGGATCACGGGTCACCGTGATAGCGATAGCGACGAGCGAAGACGCTTCGACTGTGAAAATTCGCCGCTCTCGCGTATCGCTCTCGAGGATCACGGGTCACGCCGGCCGCGACAGCGGCCGGGAACTAGGGCTCCTAAGTATTCGAATAAATGACTATCCGGGTACCCGAGATCGATTGTCTTACGGATCTCAAAACCGCAATATTCGGGTTATTCGCTGATCCGCAGATACCCGAACATTTGAAGCGTCGGATCCGGATCCGCGGATCCGAATCTACGTTCGCGGCGAAGTCGACCGCAGTCGCCTAGCAACTTAGAAAATTTTACAATGAACAAATTGATATCTTTTATCTGCTATCACGACATAATCTGAGATAATTGCCGGGAATCGTAAATTACTTCTGCTAAGAATTTATGTCTGAAATTATCGTAAGTTTTATTTTATTACGTTTACACTATACATTTGGTTATATTTCACAAAGGTTTTCTCCGTATTTTTCTTTCACTCGCATTTATATAAACTAAATAAAATATTCACATATATTTACATATTCACACATTCGTTAATTCCTACCAATTATTCGAGAGTCTTCGGCTATCATAAAATCTTGAAAACAGTTACTATATATTCGTAACACTTTCTTACATCTATCGACTTTACACGGTATCGCTAAGTCCTGAGCAGAATATAATATAAAATATTTTTTTCTTCTATAAAGTATTGCAAAGTTGTGAAGGACAAGCTCAACATGTTAAGCAGTTGGGTCTGGAGGCATTGCGAACGTTCGGCGGATGGTTCGGAAGCAACCTGCAGAATCTGCGATATGGTGCTTCGTACAAAAGGATCAACATCGTCGATAAATAAACATTTACGAGTTGTTCATGGAATGAACATCGAAGACAGTGCAGAAAACAGAAAACGCAGGTTCGGAAAGCATTCTATATTACTATAAAATATTATTTACAATAGTGTAGATATTTTTATATTCGAAATGGATATTTGGTAGCAATTTATGCAATTTTATTTATCTGAAGTGGCGTAAACTAACGTAGCAAGTCTCTTATGGAAAAAGCAACTGCGGTTGCAAAAAAAACTACAGCAATTATTGTAATATTTATTATAGTTTCGTATACTTTTTTCGCAATTATAGTAGTCTTTTTCTGTGGCATTTTTCCGTAAGGGATTTTTTGCACGGTCCTTTTCTTTCTAAGAATAATATTTTCCTTCATAATCCTCTCCTTTTCTTTTTTTTTCCTTTCAGTCATACTGACAACACAATTCAAGATGACCTATCCTATATCCAAGAAAACAATCCCTATATTGCGAGCTCGTCATCAAATGAATGTACCCTGAATAATCAAACATCCGAAAATACTTCACTTAGCGATTGCGTACCCAAAACCTCCGTACGGTCGCAACAGAAACGTCGGTTACTCCATCGAAGTTCTTACGGACAAGTTAACGCTAGTTCACGGCCATGTAGTTCAGAAAGAGCTGAGCTCCTTGACAGAGCTTAATTAAAATGGTAGTGTCGAATCAACTACCGCTTTCATTCATCGGTAGTAACGGATTTCGCGATTTTATGAAATTAGTCGAGCCAAATTACAAAGTGCCATGTGAAGCAACATTTAAAAATAGGTTAATGCTTGTTTACGACGATGTAAGATCGCAAATTAAAGCAGAATTAAATGCTGCATTATCGGTGTCTTTCTCAACCGATGGCTGGACCTCTAGATCCGAAGATTCCTATATCACTGTAAATGCTCATTTTATAAATGACAAATGGGAAGGAAAGTCCTACAATTTAATCACGACGGCAATGGACGAAGCACATACAAGTGCAAACTTAGCTAGTAAAATTAACTCCATTATAAGTGACTGGGAATTGACGGATAAAGCAATGGCGATTGTCACCGATAATGCAGCAAATATGCTCGCAGCTCTCAAAAATATAGACGCTGAAGTGAAATCAGGCACATCTTGTGCAGCTCATACTCTACAATTAAGTATAAAAGAAGGTCTAAATGATTCTACGATACATCGAATTTCTTGTACTGTCAAAAAAATTGTATCTCTGTTCCATCATTCGTATAAAGCAAACAATGCACTTCAAGAACAACAAAAAATACTTGGATTAGCTGTTTTAAAATTAATTCAAAGTTGCCCTACGCGATGGAACTCAATATACTTCATGCTTGATCGCTTGCTTCAGAACAGGGTTCCTGTTGAAAATGTTCTAGCGAATAGGAAAATAGTTTCCCGTTCTACTGCTGAACAGCTCGAAATAACAGAACGCAAATGGACATTTATAAGCGAACTGATTTCCGTTTTAAAACCATTGCAAGTAGCTACTACTGTTCTTTGCGGTAATTCTCACACACCAATTTCGATGGTAAATCCTGTAATTCGTAGTCTTATTGACATTCATTTATCATACACTGACTCAGATTGTGAAAGCGTGCGCAAATTAAAAGACATAATATCAGTTGATCTGCGAAGACGGTTTGTACTTGATCGCGAAAATATGAATTTTGATGAAATTCCAGCTCCTCGACAGATTGCTCAGTTTTTAGATCCTCGTTATAAAAATCTGGAAAATGAGCCTGCCGAAGCAAGGCAGATTATTCATATATATATAAAAAATTTATGTGTTCAACAAGTTACAAATAATAATAATAATAACAACAGTAATACCTCACCCGTATCAAGCAGTGCCCTCGATTTTCTTTTCGGAATGCAGCCAAACAACCGCGACACAAACACGCAGTTTGAACTGTATGTAACCGAACCGCAAATTAGCCATAATTCTGATGTATTTAAGTGGTGGAAATCAAACGAAGAACGCTTTCCCGCTATAGCATCGCTTGCAAAAAAGTTTTTAGGTATCCCGTCCACCTCTGCCGGTGCTGAACGCGTATTTTCCACAGCAGGAAACATTGTTACCGCTAAACGTAGTTCGTTACTGCCTGAAAATGTTGATGTACTTGTATTTCTTTTTCAAAACCGACATTTTTTACAATTGCAGAAAGATCTCGAGAATGAAACTGTATAAAATTAAAATAAATAAATTTCGTAATTTCTATGTGCAAATTTAATTAATAAATGTGTCTTTATTTTTTTACTTTAGAGTGTTCTTTAGTCTGTATTTTATATTTGTCAGAGTTTGACCACACACATACGTACATGCATACAAAGACCTTCATCTTCATAATCATCGTTTTTTGCTTCTTTGTACCGTGCGGGTGTCGTACCAATTCGACCACTGGGGCTGTGGTAACATTCTTATCGCAATAATAACTATAAGATGGAGCACCGATTACTAGGTCTACGGTGTATAATAAACTGAAATAATAAATTTTTGTACTCCAGTATATAGAATATATAATTAAAGTAATTTAAATCGACCTAACTGGCAATATATAACGTCTTTTCCGATATGAACATAGAAAAAACCGTGAGTCAACTTGATTTGTCGGATTCACACAGCACTTTTCGGCTCACATCGACGTTATATATTGCCAGTTAGGTCGATTTAAATTAATTTAATTATATATTCTATATACTGGCGTACAAAAATTTATTATTTCAGTTTATTATACACCGTAGACCTAGTAATCGGTGCTCCATCTTATAGTTATTATTGCGATAAGAATGTTACCACAGCCCCAGTGGTCGAATTGGTACGACACCCGCACGGTACAAAGAAGCAAAAAACGATGATTATGAAGATGAAGGTCTTTGTATGCATGTACGTATGTGTGTGGTCAAACTCTGACAAATATAAAATACAGACTAAAGAACACTCTAAAGTAAAAAAATAAAGACACATTTATTAATTAAATTTGCACATAGAAATTACGAAATTTATTTATTTTAATTTTATACAGTTTCATTCTCGAGATCTTTCTGCAATTGTAAAAAATGTCGGTTTTGAAAAAGAAATACAAGTACATCAACATTTTCAGGCAGTAACGAACTACGTTTAGCGGTAACAATGTTTCCTGCTGTGGAAAATACGCGTTCAGCACCGGCAGAGGTGGACGGGATACCTAAAAACTTTTTTGCAAGCGATGCTATAGCGGGAAAGCGTTCTTCGTTTGATTTCCACCACTTAAATACATCAGAATTATGGCTAATTTGCGGTTCGGTTACATACAGTTCAAACTGCGTGTTTGTGTCGCGGTTGTTTGGCTGCATTCCGAAAAGAAAATCGAGGGCACTGCTTGATACGGGTGAGGTATTACTGTTGTTATTATTATTATTATTTGTAACTTGTTGAACACATAAATTTTTTATATATGTATGAATAATCTGCCTTGCTTCGGCAGGCTCATTTTCCAGATTTTTATAACGAGGATCTAAAAACTGAGCAATCTGTCGAGGAGCTGGAATTTCATCAAAATTCATATTTTCGCGATCAAGTACAAACCGTCTTCGCAGATCAACTGATATTATGTCTTTTAATTTGCGCACGCTTTCACAATCTGAGTCAGTGTATGATAAATGAATGTCAATAAGACTACGAATTACAGGATTTACCATCGAAATTGGTGTGTGAGAATTACCGCAAAGAACAGTAGTAGCTACTTGCAATGGTTTTAAAACGGAAATCAGTTCGCTTATAAATGTCCATTTGCGTTCTGTTATTTCGAGCTGTTCAGCAGTAGAACGGGAAACTATTTTCCTATTCGCTAGAACATTTTCAACAGGAACCCTGTTCTGAAGCAAGCGATCAAGCATGAAGTATATTGAGTTCCATCGCGTAGGGCAACTTTGAATTAATTTTAAAACAGCTAATCCAAGTATTTTTTGTTGTTCTTGAAGTGCATTGTTTGCTTTATACGAATGATGGAACAGAGATACAATTTTTTTGACAGTACAAGAAATTCGATGTATCGTAGAATCATTTAGACCTTCTTTTATACTTAATTGTAGAGTATGAGCTGCACAAGATGTGCCTGATTTCACTTCAGCGTCTATATTTTTGAGAGCTGCGAGCATATTTGCTGCATTATCGGTGACAATCGCCATTGCTTTATCCGTCAATTCCCAGTCACTTATAATGGAGTTAATTTTACTAGCTAAGTTTGCACTTGTATGTGCTTCGTCCATTGCCGTCGTGATTAAATTGTAGGACTTTCCTTCCCATTTGTCATTTATAAAATGAGCATTTACAGTGATATAGGAATCTTCGGATCTAGAGGTCCAGCCATCGGTTGAGAAAGACACCGATAATGCAGCATTTAATTCTGCTTTAATTTGCGATCTTACATCGTCGTAAACAAGCATTAACCTATTTTTAAATGTTGCTTCACATGGCACTTTGTAATTTGGCTCGACTAATTTCATAAAATCGCGAAATCCGTTACTACCGATGAATGAAAGCGGTAGTTGATTCGACACTACCATTTTAATTGAAGCTCTGTCAAGGAGCTCAGCTCTTTCTGAACTACATGGCCGTGAACTAGCGTTAACTTGTCCGTAAGAACTTCGATGGAGTAACCGACGTTTCTGTTGCGACCGTACGGAGGTTTTGGGTACGCAATCGCTAAGTGAAGTATTTTCGGATGTTTGATTATTCAGGGTACATTCATTTGATGACGAGCTCGCAATATAGGGATTGTTTTCTTGGATATAGGATAGGTCATCTTGAATTGTGTTGTCAGTATGACTGAAAGGAAAAAAAAAGAAAAGGAGAGGATTATGAAGGAAAATATTATTCTTAGAAAGAAAAGGACCGTGCAAAAAATCCCTTACGGAAAAATGCCACAGAAAAAGACTACTATAATTGCGAAAAAAGTATACGAAACTATAATAAATATTACAATAATTGCTGTAGTTTTTTTTGCAACCGCAGTTGCTTTTTCCATAAGAGACTTGCTACGTTAGTTTACGCCACTTCAGATAAATAAAATTGCATAAATTGCTACCAAATATCCATTTCGAATATAAAAATATCTACACTATTGTAAATAATATTTTATAGTAATATAGAATGCTTTCCGAACCTGCGTTTTCTGTTTTCTGCACTGTCTTCGATGTTCATTCCATGAACAACTCGTAAATGTTTATTTATCGACGATGTTGATCCTTTTGTACGAAGCACCATATCGCAGATTCTGCAGGTTGCTTCCGAACCATCCGCCGAACGTTCGCAATGCCTCCAGACCCAACTGCTTAACATGTTGAGCTTGTCCTTCACAACTTTGCAATACTTTATAGAAGAAAAAAATATTTTATATTATATTCTGCTCAGGACTTAGCGATACCGTGTAAAGTCGATAGATGTAAGAAAGTGTTACGAATATATAGTAACTGTTTTCAAGATTTTATGATAGCCGAAGACTCTCGAATAATTGGTAGGAATTAACGAATGTGTGAATATGTAAATATATGTGAATATTTTATTTAGTTTATATAAATGCGAGTGAAAGAAAAATACGGAGAAAACCTTTGTGAAGTATAACCAAATGTATAGTGTAAACGTAATAAAATAAAACTTACGATAATTTCAGACACAAATTCTTAGCAGAAGTAATTTACGATTCCCGGCAATTATCTCAGATTATGTCGTGATAGCAGATAAAAGATATCAATTTGTTCATTGTAAAATTTTCTAAGTTGCTAGGCGACTGCGGTCGACTTCGCCGCGAACGTAGATTCGGATCCGCGGATCCGGATCCGACGCTTCAAATGTTCGGGTATCTGCGGATCCGCGAATAACCCGAATATTGCGGTTTTGAAGCGTCACTTGTTTTCGCTGTCTGAATAATCGGGTATCCGGATAGCGTCAGATTCGATCGTATATTGAAGCCCTACCGGGAACGTTCGGCAATATTTGTCAAAGCAACGCGCGGTTCTCAAGGCGTACATAAGTGCTAGAAAACACGATTCTCCTATTTTCGTTCGTTTTTCAAGGTCTCAGAAAGGAAACGACGCGGTCACCTTTGACCCTATGTATTTTCCGTCGTTCATCGGACGACGAGATCGGAGGCGTATATAAGCGTGAGAAAAACATAAATCTTCAATTTTCGTTCGTTTTTCAAGGTCTCGGGAAGGAAACAACGCGGTTACTTCTGACCCTATTTTCTATCGTTCATCGGACGGTGCGCGGTTCTCGGTGTATATAAGTGCGAGAAAACACGAATCTTTGCGTAATTAGATTGTCGGATTGAAGATTGTGAAAGTGCGAGAACGTTGATGAGTGCCGTGGAGAGTGAACTGAAAGATAAGGAAGTTCTCATGTCGTTGTTCGACAAGCCGTTCGAGGATCAGGTCGTAGAGGTCGAACACTCGTCGGCAGATATCGAGCCGGTCAATTTCGCTTTGCTCGATCTGCTGCGCAAAATTTGGAATCCTGAATGTTCGGCGTCGCGGAATTCGAGACTGTTGCTCGCAAGCGTCTCGAAGTACCTTACGACCACAAATCAAACTGATTGCAACGTACACCGTATGCGCGAGGGTAGCAAAGAGTGTGCTAATGGAGCTTTATAAATTATGGTCGAAGAAAGATCCTAAGATTATCTGTTCAGAGAATGAGATGTATAATTTCATTCGCGATCGACTTCCATCGAAGTTGTATTTGTCATTAGTGAGTGATTTAGGGTGCGTTCGGGGAGCTTGCTATCGCGCTACCAACGCTAACGCTATTAACTCCGTTCATGGAGCCATGATAGCGCTAGCGAATGCGAGCTCCATGAACAGCAGTAGCGTTCTAGCAGTAGCGTTTCGTAGACCCCTGTGCCGCCAAATTTAAAAAGCTGAGTTAATAGATCCCTTACAGAAATTTAATACTGTAAGTGATTATTATTTGGCTAGTGATTAATTACTTATTTTAAGTATTAAAAGTACTGTTTTTAATAATTTTTAATACTCAAAATAAGTAATTAATTACTAGCCAAATAATCATTTACACTATTAAATTTCTATAAGGGATGCTGTTGTATCAATTAGTTCTTTAATATTTTCAGGCCAGAAGTTGAGAGTAGTATGTGTGTAAATGAATACGATTCATTTACACGTAGTAAAACAACTTAAAGAAACTATTTTACAAAATATAAAAAAGCGATTTTAAACTCATGTTTGCGGAGCACTTCTGAATCCGACTCTTTAATGTGTAATGTGTTAGAGGTGTTGCTGAATATCTCGCAGACAAGCAGCAATCTCCTAAGGAATTTTTAATATATATGATCCACAAAACCGTTCCCCTGAATATTAGAAATGAGCAGGTTAGATTATTTTTATATTTTATTTATTAACATTAAGCGACGTTTTAGATTAGATCATATTTTAACAAATATTTTTGTTCTAGTAAAACTTATTGTCCAATTAAGTTACATTGTTTTTATATATAAAATGAGAAATATAATTAAATATATTTTTTAAAGATATATTCATATTCGGTTCCATTTAATTATATGCTATATAAAATTAATTTATACTTTTAATACAATGAAAAAAATTAGTGTATATGAATTTTATTCATTAAGCTATATATAACTTTTATTACAGTTTTTATAATCTATATATCTAAGCAATACCTAGTCTAAGTAATTTACATGCAGTATCTAGATTTACAAAATCTAGGCTTAATATTGTAATTAAGCCTAGTATATAGTCTTACATAGTTTATTAAGCCTAGATTTTGTCAGGAATAACATTTTAAGATAAATTTTTTAGGTTGTAATTAACGAGTTTTTGGTTATTTCCTGTTTTTATTGCCTGTTGCCTGGCATTGTGCAAGGGACTTACATACGTGTGCACATGTACAGCTTTTTTTTCAAATAAATAATCACAACAATTAATTCACTATTCATATGTACTTGGCCGGAAATAAACGTTTTTTTAAAGAATCTTTATATGAAATCGTTTGTATTTCGTATGAAGACTTTTGAAGTGCAATTGAAAAGGTTTGTGAGTCATTCGTTTAATTGTAATTAATTATTTATTTTTACACCATGATGCATTTATACAGCCGAAATAGATAAATTAATAAAAGTTTTTATGTGGAATTATTTGTATTTTGTATGAAGAGTTATGAAGTGTGATTAAAAAGGTTTGTGAGTCACCCAGATAATTTTAATTACATATTTATGAACTTAAAAGCGACAAGCGTGACGAACGAGGCAGGAAAAACAGAAGCTAGTGAGCAAGAAAAGCGAGACATTGTAAAAAACGATTTGTAAGAAAAAGCAATAAAAGACTCTAACAAAAGTTTATAAATATTTAATTAAAATTATCTGGGTGACTCACAAACCTTTTTAATCACACTTCACAACTCTTCATACAAAATACAAACGATTCGATATAAAAACTTTTATTATAATTTATCTATTTCAACTATATAAATACATCATGGTATAAAAATAAATAATTATTGGGTTGGCAACTAAGTTCCCGCCGTTTTTTTAAATTTTAACATTCCGCATGTCATTAAATCCGGAATCTATGTTTTGTTTTTTTTAGATTATTAAAATAGAATGTCAAGTTGAGAAAAATGAGCATTTTCGACACCTCCTTCTTTTTGCTTTTAATCAAGGTTCTAAGACCGCAAAAGCTGCTCGCGACATTTGTGCTGTGTATGGAGCGGGTGCCATAGCTGAAAGAACTGCTCGTGATTGGTATGCCAAGTTCAAAAATGGAAATTTGAACCTTCTGAACCTTTCCCATCGAGTGAAGATGCTTCTCTATAGCAGTGTGGGAGCATTCCATTTTCTCTGCCAGTTCCCTTGTCGTTAGACGAATTTTCGTGCAAAAGTTGGTTTAATCGCTCTTCATGGAACTCAACTGGACGGCCAGAACGAGGTGCGTCTTTGAGGTTAAAATTTCCATTTTTGAACTTGGAATACCAATCACGAGCGGTTCTTTCAGCTATGGCACCCGCTCCATACACAGCACAAATGTCGCGAGCAGCTTTTGCGGCCTTAGAACCTTGATTAAAAGCAAAAAGAAGGAGGTGTCGAAAATGCTCATTTTTCTCAACTTGACATTCCATTTTAATGCTCTGAAAAAAACAAAACATGGACAAATGACATGCGGAATGTTCCTCTCTAAAAAAAGGCGTGCAAAGTCGGTACTCGAATATATCGCGTTTATTGCTCCCTCTTTTCCGCGATGCCGATTGGTTCTCTCGCTGTGCATACAGCATGAGCAGCTGTCATTGACAGTTGTGTGTAATGTTGAAGCTAAATAGCGCGCGCGAAGCGCGCGTCTGTAGTGTCTAGTAACATTTAAAAAAACGGCGGGAACTTAGTTGCCAACCTAATAATTACAATTAAACGAATAACTCACAAACCTTTTCAATTGCACTTCAAAAGTCTTCATACGAAATACAAACGATTTCATATAGAGATTTTTTAAACAAACGTTTATTTCCGGCCAAGTACATACGAATCAATTCACTATTGCGCTGTTCATAGAGCCTGTAAACGCTAACGCTATCAATGCACTACCTCGGAAGGAAGAGCGTTGGTAGCGAGCAGTTATGACGTATAACACTACCAGTAATGACGTCACGATAGCGTTTGGTAGCGCTACCATAGAGCTCCGCGAACAGCCAGTGGCGCTAGGTAGCGCTAATAGCGTCTCCCCGAACGCACCCTTAATGACACAAGATACTTTTGACGAATGGATCGACTATCACGATAGGTACGTCAAAAGTTTGCCTGGTGCGAAAGGGGATAGTCTCGCCGCGATTTCGATGGATCATTCGTACAACGTGGAAAAGCGGGACGAGAAGAAGGAGGAGGAGGCGGCAGGGTACAGCGGCGGGCTTCGACGCGTTGTTCGACCTGACGGAGTCGGGTCGCGATCTCGATCGTATGCCGCAGTACATATCGAAGATGAAGGATCGACGGATGTTTACCGTGAAGTCGCCCGGGGAGATCGGATTGCAGGTGATCCGTCTGGACATCTTCGACGTCAAGGATATCAGGAATAAGGAGAGGCGTGATTGGTGGAGATACGCGAAATTGCGATCTCAGATCCTGACCACTTTGTCGCGTACGGATCGTAAGCGACAGTTACTGCGTCAGTTTTTGGACCAAGCGGCGGACGATTTGAAGAAGATTCCCGGTGTTACGAAAGAAACGAGGAACGTCCTCTACGAAAGTGATCGGAGCGACGTTTAAAAAATTATATTTCATGAATACGTATACTTTTTTGATTACAGATGAGATAAAATAAAATACGTATCTCGAGACAAATAAATATATAAATATTCGAATTATTTTCTATCCTACGCTATTATTTCTTACTTTTTCTTATTCGTAGGTGATTCTTTAAAGACACAGCGAATATTAGAGGAAGAGGAAGAGGATAAACGGATAAAAGTTTTGTAAGTTTCCTCTCCCTTTATTTTTAACGATAAATGTTTACAATAATTTTTCAGTATTTCCGAAGCACAAAGCGGCCAACTCGCAATCAACGATGTCATTGCTATCGAAGAATTCGCTCTCACGTATCGCTCTCGGGACGTTCGCGGGATCCATCACGGTGGCAGCAATAGCGATGAAGCGCGTCAGTTTCGCGTCGATCATGCCGGTTATCGCGCGCAACGAGGTCACGAGACGATTGACGCAAAGGTCGAGGCTGAACATATGGAGCACTGTGTTCATCGAAATGATCAGACGAGTCATGGATGTTTCCAAGCGTAGGGTCGACAGATTATTAATCCTTCCAAATCGTAATGTTAAATGTCCGTTTTCGATGCGCATCGGTGGTGGAGCGCGCTCGTTCTTGCCACGCTGCAGGTGGGACAAGACCGCACGTTTTTGATCGACGAGTTCCTTCCACGTTTCAGGCGAGAGCGAGATCTCCTTGCCGTAACAATCACCTATGACGATGTGCACGTAGCACGGGAGTACGGCTGTGATACCGACGTCTATGAATTTGTATCCTGTTTTAGTTAATATGTATTTTCTTTCCAGAATTCGCACCAGATGACGTTCGACGTCGTAGTAGTCGTCGCGACTGGAGATAAAAAAATTATTGTTAGATCGTAGACGAGCGATATGGGATCGTCGCGAACTCACCACGTGTTTTTCCGGGAGTCAACGTTGCCCCGATTCGGAAACGGAGTTTCTAATTCTGCCGATTGCTCGTTGACTCTTCTTCTTTTTTTCGCGCTACCGACACCGTTCTCGAGATCGTCGTCGGATTGACGCTGTTCGAAATACGGGGCGTGTAACGTCCGAGCACATCTCTCTCTTTCTCTCTCTTTTTTCTCCGTTGTCGCGATTGACGGATCACGCGAGAATGAGTCGTTCGAGGGAAGTCGAGGTGGTTAATATTTTTCAGGAGCGGCATGTAAAGGGGGGTTATGTCGAGTCGTTCTATTATTCCTCTTCTCTGTCCGACGTCTCCCTCCCGTTAATTCGAACGAATCGACTCAATAGATCTCGCAGCTGCATTATCAGTCCCTCTCTCGGGCAGGTAATACCGATGATCCCCAGATCAAATTTGCCGGATGCCGTTACGGTTTTCGTGAATTCGTTGAATCTGTAGAATCGGTTTTTACTGATAAAGTATAGATTACCGTCGATGTATCGAAAGGCTGACGATACGCTGTGAGGTATTCCCGGAAATATCATGTCGATGTGGTAGAACTTAACGATACTCATCGAACAATCGTCTATCTCGCCCACAAAATTATCGTTGTATATAATGAAGGTTCGTCCTTCGTTCGTGTTCAGCACGGCGTTGATCTTCGCGTTCGCATCGGGAAGTCCGAGATCTGTGTAAGATTTCGGCCAAGTTGAAACTAGCTTTACACGCCGATAAGTGATCATGTAGCTCATATTGCCCGCGAACAGCACGATATTGCCCGAGGGCGCCTGACACGCGGCCGTCAGACGCGTGAAATTCTTAGGAAGAAATTTCATGTAGTCCATCAATAGCAAGGGTTTCTTGTAAGTTTTCCCGTCTATATCGATCGACCACATGTATCGTTCGTGCGAGATGTACAATCGACCGTTCGTTATCAGTACCGTATCCACGTTTCGCAAGGTGCACAAATCTATCTCGACGTCTTTCGTAGTCGTCGTCGTCGTTGTCGTCGTGGTAGTTGTCGGTGTCGTCGTGGTCGTTAGTTTTGGAAATTTAGCGTTTTCTTTAGCGCCGTACAGGTGCTGTATGGAAAGAACGTCCTCTAGACTAAGTTGAACGGGGAATGTATTTTCAGGCACGTACGCGTGCATCACCGAATCTTTGCGGAAGCTGTGCGGCAGGCCTAAAGCGTGCCCGATCTCGTGCGTCAGCGTCTGAAGTAAATTGTACGTTCCCGGGGGATTCTTATTCAGCTGGATGTGCCACGTCTCTGCTTTGTCCACGTGCACCTCCGAGACATAATTAGGTTCTCCGGTGGGAAAGTACGCGTGAGCAACATCTCCGTGGGGGCCATTGAACGAAGCCGAACACAGTTCGTTTCGTCGGAAGTTTAGCATCGCGTGACGCTCCTCACGAAACGATATCAGAATATCGGGATTCAGCGAATCGCGCTCGAACGTCAACGACGAATTCGTTGCCCACAGATCGAACGCGGCTTGGGCCGTTTTCAAGATCAAGTTGTTGGCCAGATGAAAGTTCCATTTGAGATGTTTCTTCGGCCATTTGTCCGAAAGCGGAGCGAACGTGCGCTCCGAAATGTCCTCGACGCCGCATCGCGGTGCACGCATTCGATTCAACGTCTCTTCGTTTAATTCACCGTCGCCGGGTAGTCGATAGAATTCTTAAAACAGTGAGATGGCTCGATGTAATTCCTGCGTAGTGTTGTAGGATGATTGCTGTGCACCGTTGTTGTTGTTGTTATCCATATTTTTGCAGATAATTGATCACAGCCTCATTTTCATTCGAATTACAATTTACCGCTACGGCGATAATAATCGCGCACGTAATTACGCACGCGAGCGACATTGTCGAGAGAGAGAACGATGGCACCCCTTGACCCCTCGAAAAGCGATAAGCGTCACCGCCCGATCGAAGCGCGATTGACCGACATATCGAGCAATGCGTTCCATTTTTTCAGCGATCGCGACGCGGGTGGGAGGTCTCGGTAAGTCTGTAAAAATGTAAGCGGAACTAGATATCGCGACGCAGATCAGCGGTGTTAAGTCGTTATTTGACGCCGACGATGGATCAGGAGGAAGACGATGAGGTCTCTCTCGATCTCGAAATTTCGTCCGAAATGGATAGTTACGGTGACTCATTATCGTCGGACAATCTTGAGTTATATTGCAGTGAGTCGTTGTCGTCTAACACGGACAGCGTCGAATTCGGTGACTCTTCGTCACCGATCTGCGAAGCGATCACGTTGAAGGAGAACACTCGATGGAATGTGGCGACGTACAGTCTGAGAAGAGAGATCGGTTTTTGGTCTCCGCGTGAGGATTGTGGATGAAGACTGTAATGGCTCAGAGCGACAGAGCGGAAGTCTTACATGCGTGGAATTCCGAGGAAATTTTCGCAGGAGGATCAAAGAAAAACGTCTATCGAGAGATTTAAAGAGATTCGTCGAAGAGTTAAATTCAGTATACCTGTGGACAGCGACGGTTGGACCATGTGGTTGAGCACGTGTCATTACGCGTCGAAACGCCCTTAAGCGATCAAAAATATGCGGCAGGAGGAAGATCGCGATCTCGTCGAACTCGCCACGGCGTCGACTCCTCGGACGCGTATCGCGAGTGGGAACGACGGTGCGACGAGTGTCTCGCGTCTCTGCGAGAAAGATGCCGTGAAAGAGAAACTCGGTCGACGTACACCGGAACGTTGAACTCTCTTATCGCTCGAGTGACGCGATTGGAAGAAGCGAGAAATGCTCTACGTCAACGTTTTGCGCAGGTGGGTGCTGGTCACAGCGAACCGAGCAGAGGATTTTCGTGGACGGAGATTGAGACGGCTTTCGACAGTCGCGTACTGACCGGTGTGGTGATAAACTCGAATCATGTCGAACCTCGACTATTTCTCGAGGATGCGAGGGACACGGTGTTAGAGCAAGTGCGCGTCAATCACGAGAAACACGCGTGCTTGAAAATCAATACGGTTTTCAATGGCGAGTTCGTTGCGGGAGCTCAAACCGCCGTCAAAAGCATCGCCACGAGAAATCGCCAGCTCTTTCCTACGTCCGATTTGCGAGAGTGGTACGACAGATACGTGATCGATGCCACTCTGACGGGTCTGGATGAGTTTCAAGAACGCGACAGTGGCTGGGCATTGTCGCGTATATTGAACCTGACGGTGAACGTAAACAAGTGCAATCCCATGCGCTCCGGATGTTGGGTGAAAATACCGCGATGGATAAAGATGAAGAAAGCGGTGATCAGCATGCGTTCGAACGACAACGCGTGTTTCGCGTGGGCGATAATCTCCGCTCTGTATCCCGTTGAAAGAAACCCGGACAGGTGTAGCGCGTACCCCCACTATTCCACTATACTGAATCTTGACGGAATTGAATTTCTTATGACGCTGAGGCAAATTTCGAGATTCGAACGACTCAACGACGTGTCCGTCAACGTTTTTACCGTTTGTAGGAAGAAACGGAACGAAAACGAGACCGTTCCTATACGGTTAACCGACGATAAGAAGGACAGTCACGTCAATCTGTTGTATCTGTTAGATTCGCGAAACAACTCGAACGTCGGTCATTACGCGTGGATAAAGAATCTGTCGCGATTGGTAGGGTCTCAGTTGAACAGGAACAGGAATAAAAAGTACATATGCGATCGGTAGGTATAAAAAATATGTATGTGCGATAAAAAGAAAATTATATATATATAATTTTTTTTCAGATGTTTACACTACTTTTACTCGAGCAAGAAATTGTTCGCTCACATCGTCGACTGCGAAAAGATGAACGACTGCGCTATCGTTCTCCCAAACGACAACGACAAGTGGCTGTGTTTTCAAGATCACAGTAGGAAGGAGCGACTTCCCTTCGTGGTGTACGCCGATCTGGAATGCGTGTTGGAGAAAGAAGAGATAGACAACGATAACGTCAAGAGATACGCCTATCAGCATCACAGAACGTTCAGCGTGGGATACTATCTGTGCAGCCCATACGACGAGATCGCACCCGCGTACAGATTTCGTCGCGGAAAGGATTGCGTGTCGTGATTCGTCAACGAGCTCAACGTTATCGCGCATTGTGCGAAGGATATACTCATGACGAACGTGACCATGGCGGAGCTCACGCTGGACGAGACACGAAATTTTGGAGCGCGACGAGCTGCCACATATGCGAGAGACCGTTCGAATCGCAGGATCAACGCGTGCGCGATCACTGTCATTTGACCGGACGTTACAGAGATCCCGCGCATCCACGTTGCAATCTAAATTATAGAGACTCGTACGTTATTCCTGTGTTCTTTCACAATTTATCCGGTTACGATGCTCACTATCAAGGATATAGCTAACAGCTTTGAGGGTAGCATCAATTTATTACCGCTCAACAAAGAGACGTACATATCGTTCACGAAGAATGTGAGGGAAGGCGTTAACTAGGGAAACTGCGCGAAGTTGCAATTCGTGGATTCGTTCAAATTTCTCAGCACCAGTCTCGAAAAATTGGCGTCGTATCTCGATAGGAACAAGCTGAAAATCACGCGTTTGGAATTTTCGGAACTGAGCGAAAGCGATTTCAACCTGCTCACGCGTAAAGGCGTATTTCCGTACGAGTACGTTGACGGCTTCGATAAGCTGCTGGTGACGGAATTACCGCCGCGCGAGGCCTTTTACAGTTCGTTGACCGGTGAGACCGCGACTGATAGCGATTACGAGCGTGGAATGTCTGGCGTTGTTTTCGCGTAGAAAATCTTGACGAGTACAGCGATTTGTATCTTAAAACGGACGTGCTTCTTCTGGCAGATATCTTCGAAAATTTTCGCGACGCCTGTATCGACGCTTACGGACTGGATCTCGCGCATTACTACACTCTACCGGGATACACGTGGGACGCGACGCTCAATTTGAACGAATCCACGAATTGTTCACCGATGTCGACATGGTAATGTTCATGGAACGCGGTATACGCGGCGGTTTGAGTCAATGCTCCAACAGATACGCGCGAACGAACAACAAATACATGCGATCGCACGACTCTTCGCAACCGCGGAAAGCCTCCCGGAAAACGGTGCGATAAACTCCTCGCCACTCTGCGCGATAAGTCGCGCTACGTGTTGCACTACCGTAATCTACAGCAATGCTTTCGATACGGATTGCGCGTCACGAGGATTCATCGCGCGTTGCGATTCGCGCAATCTCCATGGCTTCGCGGATACATAGAGCTCAATACGGGATTCAGAGCTCGCGCCAGCAACGATTTCAAGAGAGAAATGTACAAATTAATGAACAACGCGGTATTCGGCAAGACCATGGAAAACGTGCGAGATCACGTCGACGTGCGTCTCTTGACGCGTTGGGATGGGAGATACGGCGCGGAGGCGATGATCGCGAAACCAAATTTTCACAGTCGAAGCGTCTTCGCGGAGGATCTAATCGCCGTCGAGTTGCGCAGGCTCGAGGTGAGGTTGAACAAACCAATCTACGTCGGTATGTGCATTCTCGAGATATCCAAGACGTGCGTATACGATTTTCATTACGACTACATGATGCCGATGCATCGCGAAAGGTGTAAGATGTACACGGATACCGACAGTCTCATATATTTTCTCGAGTGCGACGACGCGTACGAGGATATGAAACGCGACATCGCGAGATTTCGGGGTAGCCATGAGCGGCTACCCCGAGAACAACGCATACCGCATACCGCGCGTCAACAAGAAGATACCCGGTTTGATGAAGGACGAGAACGACGGCGCGGTCATGACGGAATTCGTTGGACTGAGATCGAAAATGTACGCCTTGAGGGTCGAGGGAAAGAGCGACACGAAGAAAATAAAGGGCGTCAAGAGAAACGTGGTCGCGAGAACGATAACGTTCAACGATTACATGCGTTGCCTGAGAGACGCGATAGAGCTGTCTAGGCGACAGTCTTATATTTGTTCGACGTTACACGAAGTGCACACCGTGTCCGAGTCGAAGCTCGCTCTCAGCCCATACGACGACAAGCGATACGTCGTTTCCGATTCGTACGACACTCTACCGTGGGGGCATTACAAGATACCGCCGTGAAGAGGAAATCAACGTTATATTTTTTTAGCAATAAAGTACACAATGCGTTTTTGGGTTTAGATTTATACGCGCGATCGTTGGAAGGCAGAAATGTTTAAACCTACCCACGATGGTCGATAATTTTACATATAGGAAGCTGAAGTTTTCACATAGTTTTTTCAAATCTACATTAAGAATAAATAAAATATCGCTATTGTTATTAAGAAATACATATATATTTTAAGCTTATATTAAAGTGAACAACATAAAAAATACATTATTTTTTGTTAACTACAACACATTTGTCTTATTTATCCACGAGTTATGCGTACTGTTCATTCCTAACCACTTCACGTATATGTCGTTGTCTCGCCTGCGCAACACTTTCTCCACGAGGTAAACGTCGGGGTTGGAAACTCGCAGCAACTCGTGTTCGTAAAATCCTCCGGCTATCGGTTCCACGCGGTAGTCTTTCAACAAATACGTCACAGGATTGGTTCGTTGTATCTTAGCGGCACGGAAGATCTCGGTAGTCCAGTTGGGAGTATAACCCTTTTCGAACAGCGTCTTGAATTTGCTCACGCGCACCGGATCGTTCACCTTGAATCTACCTGGAGCGGCTATCTTTGCGCGATTGTACACCGTGGACAGGAGTCTCTTGGCTACAGCGGGCGTCACTTTCGCCGGCGGCATTCCGATCGTTCTATGTCTGTGGTGGTTGTAATTCGACAGCAGACGCGGCAGCGCGTCGACCCACGCGTACGATCCGTTGAGCGTGAAGAGTTTCCACATGTCGTTCTTCAGCGTGCGGTTGAATCTCTCCACCACCGACGCCTTTATCACCGAGTACGTCGAGTAGTGATTTATATCGTGTTTTCTCATGATCTCTCGTACGTTAGCGTTGTAGAACTCCTTTCCCTTGTCCGTTTGCAGATTACTCGGATATCGCTCGTCCTCGCGAAATATCCTCGACAGGGCCGCGGCTACCTCGTTTCCGCTTTTGCTTTTGAGCGGTAACGCCCACGCGTACTTGCTCAACACATCGATAACTGTTAGTATGAGTAGGGTAAAGAAGAGACTTTTCGGCCGGGGATCTGAGGGGGGAGCGGGGCGGGGGGGGGGGAAACTCGCGGCCGAGGGGTATGCGGGAAGGGGGGAAACTCGCGGCCGAGGGGTATGCGGGAAGGGGGGACTCTAGCGTCGCCGTTCTCCGAGGGGGATGCGGGGAGGGGGGGGAAGGGACTCGTGGGCGAGAGGGTCCTAAGGTTGGGGGGGGGGGGACTCGTGGGTGAGAGGGTCCTAGGGAAGGGAAGGGAAATCAGGGTTTCGCGGCGCCATTCGGTTATGGCGTCGTGCATGACAAAGGCGAGCGCCTATGGATGGCGGCTATAATTTATAAACAGATATCATTTTGCACTTAAGATGCGAGTATCGATGGTCGACGTAGATACTCGACCAAAAATTTTACGACTTAAGTGTGACGCTGGCACCAGTGTCCTTTTCATTTTTTTTGTCTAGGAAGAGCCGCTTATCGAGGTTTCGCGGCGCCATTCGGTTATGGCGTCGTGCATGACAAAGGCGAGCGCCTATGGATGGCGGCTATAATTTATAAACAGATATCATTTCGCACTTAAGATGCGAGCATCGATGGTTGACGTAGATACTCGACCAAAAATTTTACGACTTAAGTGTGACGCTGGCACCAGTGTCCTTTTCATTTTTTCTGTCTAGGAAGAGCCGCTTATCGGGGTTTCGCGGCGCCATTCGGTTATGGCGTCGTGCATGACAAAGGCGAGCGCCTATGGATGGCGGCTATAATTTATAAACAGATATCATTTCGCACTTAAGATGCGAGCATCGATGGTTGACATAGATACTCGACCAAAAATTTTACGACTTAAGCGTGACGCTGGCACCAGTGTCCTTTGCATTTTTTTTTTGTCTAGGAAAAGCTGCTTATTGCGGTTTCGCGGCGCTATTCGGTTATGGCGTCGCGCATTACAAAGGCGAGCGCTGATGACATGCAGCTAGATTTTACAAAACAGATATCATTTCGCACTTAAGATGCGAGCATCGATGGTCGACGTAGGTATTGACCAAAAATTTTACGACTTAAGCGTGACGCTGGCACCAGTGTCCTTTTCATTTTTTCTGTCTAGGAAGAGCCGCTTATCGGGGTTCCGCGGCGCCATTCGGTTATAGCATTACAAAGGCGAGCGCTGATGACATGCAGCTAGCGATGGTCAACATGGGTACTCGACAAAAAATTTTACGACTTGACCACCGCGCGTTACAAAGGTGAGCGCCGATGACAGGCTGCTAGACTTTATGAACACTAGACGACATAAGTGCAGCAAAGCGACCCAAATTCTATGGGTGATATTGTTTCTGCGCAGTGTATGCACACCATGCACTAAAACAGAAGAAACGATACGCGATGCTCTAGTTGGAAAAGGAGGAAAAGGCATTAAAAAAGTATATAAGGAAGAATGAAGCGAGTCAAAATCACAGTCTGTGATTTAGTCTACGCGCCGGTGCATCGAGTGGAAAAAAGTATAGTAGTTTTTTGCATCTTTTTTGTGTCAAGTGAGCGGTATAAAGAAAACATTTTTTCAAAAACAGTGAACAAAAATAAAGATGACAATAATTTCGACATGGACGAGGATCGACCGTTGTCACCGGACAGTGATTATTTCAGTGACGAGGACGATAATCATGAAGAAGTCGTCGAAAGAATAGTGCTGCGTTGGGAAATTGCTGCACTAAATTTACGTATGAGAAATTGCGTAATATATTTTTATTTTTCAACGGGTGGTGCACTTGCACTATGTGCTTCGTGCATGGCTGCTCTATGGGACCTTGAATTCGGCATGTACGCTCGTCTAAAACACTTTGTTGCGTTACGCGGAACGATACATGGCCAGCATTGTTCAAGATGTCGTGAATCATTATATATGATATTTCCATGTAATATGTGCCCGATTTGTACACGATAAGAAAAGAAAACATTATCGCGGCTCTTCATACTCGGGGCTGAAGTTTTTCGTGTCAAGTGAGCGGTATAAAGAAAACTTTTTTTTTTTCAAAAACAGTGAACAAAAATAGAAATGGACAATAATTATGAGGCATTAATGGACGTGGATTCATCCGACGAGGATCGTCCGTTGTCACCGGACAGTGATTATAACAGCGATGAAGACGATAACAGCAAAGAAGTTGTGAATAAAATAGTGCCGCGTCCCGAATTTCTTGCGTTAGATGGACATACGAAGTGTTGCGCAATTTATTTTTATTTTAAATACGGTTCGGATAAACTGTGTTATTCGTGCATGATCACTGCACCAGACACTGGTGAGCACGTACGTGAACGTCGAAAGCATGTTAGCCAGCCGTACAACGTAATGAGCGGTCTATTTTGTGGAAATTGTCGCACTTCATTGTATCAAATATTGCCATGCAACATGTGCACGATTTGCACGAAGTGAAGAAAAAAACATTATCACATGTGAAACATTATATACAACGTGCGCAACATGGAATGGCCAAGTGACGAGAGCTTAGAGTTACCAGACTCTGAGAATGAGTATATAATAGAAGATATCACCGATGATTTGCGTAAAGAAGATCAACAAGTGAAATTGACTGATGTGCGACGAATATCACCGGTGTCAGTTTCTTCGCGATCGCGAACTAGGTATACGCGGAACCGGTCACCGCATCGCTAGACAAAGAGTCGTTATCCGTATCAATTCTCCTTATGAATGGCATTCTAACGTGAATCGAAAAGTGTATCGACTGCGGGACAAGTGCGTTAGCGAGGAAGAATCACGTGCAGCTCGTCGTGCTGACGTTGTGCCGTATTCTATTGAACCTATTGTTGACTATCGCTATTGGGCGTCTAAAATTTATGAAAAGCTCGATGATTGTGAAGCAACATACATTAAAATTTATACAGGTATTGGAAAGTACGTTGAATTGGTGGTGATGAACAATTCGGTACGTATGTATATGTACCCTGGCCGTATCAATAATCCTAAACATCTATCAATGATTGAAAGAACTTGTGAATGTAATTTTGATGATATTAATAATTGGGAACTTAATCACTTTAATGCCCCCTACTTCCATCTTCAAAATTTTATGTGTATGCACTTTGAAATTCAACGTTGCATACGATACTGTTCAGCGTGTGATCGAGTCACGTGCAAGTGCTCCATCGAAGAATGTGACGTGATATAAAAAATAGTGCGCGAAAAAAGACAGTATAAAAAAAATGGAACATCTCGATCAAACGGAACGCGACCTGTTGGAACGATCCCAAGAAATCGCTACCTTGGGTGAATATCTTGCATGGGCACAGCGATGCGAGGAGTTTATCGAGCAGCTCGAAGAAAACTGTCGTTCTAAACGTCCGCGACTCTCAATCCGCAAAACAGACAATCCGGGACACAGACAATCATTAGTGGCAAGAATCGCGCGACTCGAAGGTGCGAAGACTCTATTACAGAGACGGTTCGTACATATCGGTGGTGAGTACGCGGCGGGCACCAGTAACGAAAACGCGGAAAGACTCGTTTGGCGAGAGATCGATGCCGCGTTCGAAAGCCGTGTATTAACCGGTGCGGTGATAAATACCAATTACATCGAACCGCGACAATTTCTCGAAGATGCTGAAGTCATCGTGCTCGATCATGTGCAAAACGTCATGCAAAGACACGCAAGTGTAAAAATAAACACTGTGTTCAACGACGAGTTTGTGACGGGTGACATACGTGCGAACAAAAGTGTCAACACGAGAAACTATGAACTCTTTCGTTCGTCCGACCGGTCCGATCTGCGCGAGTGGTACAAGCTACACGTTATCGAGCCCACATTAGCGAAACTCGAGGAGTTCCAGGAACGCGATAGTGGGTGGGCGTTGTCGCGTATACTCAATTTGACAGTGAACGTAAACAAGTACAATCCTTTGCGCGCGGGATGTTACATCAATTTACCGCAAAAAATTAAATCGAAAAAAGCGGTGATTAATGTGCATTCTATGGACAATGCGTGCTTCGCGTGGTCAGTAGTCGCCGCGCTGTATCCTGTCAAGGATCATACATATCGGGAATCCTCGTACCCTGATTACAAAAATATATTAAATTTACAAGACATTGAGTTTCCAATGACTTTGAAACAGATTAAAAATTTTGAAAATCGCAACAATATATCAATCAATGTGTATACCATCGAGGGAGATGAGGAGACGCCAACCGTTCTCCCGATACGGCTCACCGACTTGAAGAGAGAAAAGCACGTAAATCTGCTGTACGTGCAGGACCCGCGAGACGACAACGTGGGACATTTCGCATGGATAAAAGATCTATCCCGCCTCGTGAGCATGCAATTGAGCAGGCACCGTGGTCGGAAATACTTTTGCGATCGGTGAGTACTTATATTCCTTTTAATAAAATTATAAAATATTTTATTTGTTAAATATAACAATTTACAAAAATTGTGTTTTTCTTTTTGCAGATGTCTTCACTACTTCAGCTCCAGCGAGAAATTGGAAGCCCACGGTGTAGACTGCCGAGAGATAAACAAGTGTGCCATTCGACTATCGAAAGAGGACGACAAGTGGCTGAGTTTTAAGAATCACAGCAGGAAGGAACGACTTCTATATGTCGTATACGCTGACCTGGAATGCACCCTCGAGAAGACGGATGCGGATCCGACAACGTCCACGTTCAGGTCTCAACATCATCAGGTATTTAGCATAGGATACTACGTGCGGTGCTCATATGACGACTCATTATCCGCGTATCGATTTCGTCGCGATAAGGATTGCGTCGCGTGGTTCGCCGAAGAACTAAGACGTTTAGCACACGACGTAAAGACCATCTTGTCCGCTAATATACCCATGGCGGATTTCACGCGAGACGAGTGGAAAAAGTTTAACAGCGCAACGCACTGTCACGTGTGCGAAAAACCGTTTGAGCCAGACGCCGTGCGAGTACGCGATCACTGTCACTTGACCGGCAATTATCGAAGTCCCGCGCATGATAAATGCAACTTAAATTATAAAAATTCGCATTGCATCCCAGTAATATTTCATAATTTATCGGGTTATGATTCTCATTTTATAATAAAAGAAATTGCCACCGCGTACGAAAGACGTGTAGACTTACTCCCAATCACGAAGGAAAAATACATTTCATTTACGAAGAACGTTAAAAGCACTGAAAATAAAGACAAAAAAAATTGCATCAAATTAAGATTCATCGACTCGTATAAATTTCTGAGCACGAGTCTTGCAAAATTGGCATCCTTCCTCGATAAGGATAAACTGCGAATAGTACAACGCGAATTTTGTGAATTATCTACAGAAAATTTTGATTTGTTGACACAAAAAGGTGTCTTTCCGTACGAGTACATTGATTGCGTCGAAAAGTTGGAGGATACGTGTTTACCACCGCGCGACTCGTTTTACAGTTCATTGACAGGTGACACCGTATCCGAGAGCGATTACGCGCACGCCGTCAACGTCTGGCAGCGGTTCTCCGTTCAAACCTTGGGCGAATACAGCGATTTATATCTCAAAACCGATGTCTTGTTATTGGCCGATATCTTTGAAAATTTTCGCGATAGCTGCATCGCGAGTTACGGACTCGATCCGGCGTATTATTACACTCTACCGGGTTTCACGTGGGACGCTATGTTGAAGCATACTCGCGTAAATTTCGAACTGCTTACCGACATTGACATGGTCATGTTTATCGAACGCGGTATTCGCGGCGGTTTGAGTCAATGTTCCGGCAGATACGCGCAGCCAATAACAAGTACATGCAATCTCACGATCCATCGAAACCGTCGTCATATCTCATGTATTTCGATGTAAACAACTTGTACGGCTGGGCGATGTTCACTATTGGCCCTATGCAGATTTTCGATGGGTTGAAGACGTTTCGATTTCGAGTTTAGGCGCGATCGCTTTAGATTCGCCCACGGGTTACATTCTTGAAGTCGATCTAGAGTATCCGCAGAATAAACACGACGCGCACGCTGATCTACCGTTCTGTCCCAACGCGCGATAAACCACCAGATAAACAGCAGGAAAAACTTCTCGCCACGCTATACGATAAAAACGTTATGTCATTCATTATCGCAACCTGCAGCAATGGCACGCGCCACGGCCTTCGCGTCACAAAAAAATTCATCGCGTATTACAATTCGCTCAATCTCCATGGCTCCGCGATTACATCGAACTCAATACAAAATTTAGACACTGGCCAAAAACGATTTCGAGAAAAATTTATATAATTGATGAACAAACGCGGGTTTTCGGGAAAACGATGGAGAAGCGTTCGAGAATCACGTTGTATGTAAAATTATTCAACAACGTGGCACGGAGATGCGGCGCGGAGGCACTGATTCGCGAAACCAAATTTTCACAGCAGGAGCTGTTTTAACGGAAAATCTGATAGCCGTTGAACTGCGAAAACTCGAAGTTAAATTTGACAAACCGATTTACGTCGGCATGTGCATTCTCGACGTATCGAAAATCTGTTTGTATGAATTTCATCACGAGTACATATCTCCCCTCTATGGCGACATGTGTAGAATTATGTACACCGATACGGACAGTCTGATATATCACGTAGAGTGCGAGGATGTGTACAAGAACATGAAACGCGATATCGCTAAATTCGACACGAGCGATTACGCGAAATGACAACGCGTAC